>JAOYMZ010046356.1:0-14568 GCA_025802335.1 Pinguicula primuliflora | reverse complement strand
ATACCATATATCATTTCGCAATCGTTTATATTCCATCTTTAGCCTTTTCCGAAGCTTAAGTGAAATCTCTACGAAATTTATATTTTTCCAACATTTCCCTCATATAAAATTTTTTGTAACTCTCGATAATACAATTTAGAGCCTCTGTAATAAGAAATAGGAATGGAGATAAGGGATCTTCATATCCTAAACCCAAATTCCTGAGATAAATATTTTTTTTGTTAGTTTTCCCGTGTTGAGCCCCCAGGTTAGATCACGGGTTGAGCCACCTAGTTGAGTCGGCATCAACCCCTATTGAAGTACTCATAGCCAGATATGTTTGCATTTTCGTGAGATGTTTGTGAGCAAGGGCGGGCCTAGGTTACAAGTATCCCCTGGCCCGATACTCTTTTTACTTTAAAAGATAGAATATTAGTTTAATTTTGTTGTCATATTTTTTAATCGGATTAACTTCAGATGATATACTTTGTGCCAAGTTTGTGCCAGCAGCAGAGCCCTTGGAAACAGAACTCCAGCAAGGTGTTTCTTGAGTTTATGGATCTGGGTTCCTAACATATATAACTACAGCGGATTACAGGTGCACAAAAACAATAAATGCGGAAAGATAATGGTTTGAACAAAGAACAGATGCAGCGCAGTAATTTGGGGAAGATATTCTTCTCATCTTGTAACCCTATTTTGTACAGCACAGCGTGTATTTATAGACATAGTTATTGGGCTAACCTAACTACTGTTGAGTACTAAAGAAGAATCAACTATATGTACAATGCGGCTGGGCCAAGATTAATGTTGGGCCTGTATCTGCAGTTTCTATGCGCGGCCCACAAGATGGAGCAGCAGGTGACAAACCAAGGCCCAGCTTGGATAATAGCTTAGAAAATGCAGGTAGTGGCAGAGACTTTGTCATGAGGTCTGTTGGTTGATCAGCTGTAGGGATGTAAAGTGGATGCAGAAAAACATTTCTATAATGATCCCATACCAGATGGCAATCCATCTCAATGTGCTTCGTCCTCTCGTGAAAAACCGGATTACCAATGAGATGCAGAGCAGCCACATTGTCACAGTGTAAAGGAACTGGAAGTGGCACTTGAACCCGCAGATCATGTAAGATGTAGCTGATCCATTTGAGTTCACAAGCTGTCGATGCAAAGCTCTTATATTCTGCCTCCGTCGAGGAGCGCGAGATGACATCCTGTTTCTTGGTGCGCCAGGAGATACTTGCAGACCCGAGCTGGATAAAGTACCCGGTTAAGGACCAACGGGTATCTCGGCAAGATCCCCAATCTGCGTTAGCATAAGCTGTAAGACACATGTCACTGGCCTGTGGGAAATACAGTCCCAATTCAGGACAACCAACAATATATTTGACAGTATGCAGAGCCGCCTGATAATGAGAGACGCGAGATCACTGCATAAATTGGCTTAAATGTTGAACTGGAAAGCTAAGATCCAGCCTGGTAAAACTCAAGTACAATAGCTTGCCTATTAAACTGCGGTAAGTAGAGGGGGTCAGGAAGAAGGCAGAATCATCATCAGCAGACAGAGTCAGGCCAGGGGGAAAGGTGTTGTGGCAACTTTGACATCAGTAAAACCACAATCATCCACGATATCCAGGCTATACTGCCGTTGGGAAACATACAGACCGCTAGGGGAACGGTGGAGTTCTAATCCCAGGTAGTAACTGGCGCTGCCCAGATCCTTAATGCTGAACATATTGTGCAGGAATGCCTTAACCTCATCAACGCGGCCAGGATCATCACCACTGATGAGTACGTCGTCGACATCGACCAATAGTGCAGTAAAAGAGCAGGCGATGGAGCAAGTAAATAGGCAATGATCGTGCACGGATTGTGCGAAGCCAAAACTGAGTAACTGCCCAGTGAAGGCCTTGTTCCACTACCGAGAACTCTGCTTAAGACCATATATAGAACGGTGAAGCCTGCTTACCAGATCAGAGCGGTCAGATGTATAACTAGGGGTAAATCCATATATAGTTCCTCATCAATAAGCCCATGTAAAAAGGCATTGTTTATATCTACTTGGATGACTGGCCAATCTTGATGAACAACAACAACTAGGAGAATCCGTACTGAAGTGTGCTTTGCAACCGGAGAAAAAACTCTCCGAATAATGAAGCCCCTCAACTTGATTATAACCTTTGGCGACTAAGCGTGCTTTACGGCGAGAAACAGAGCCATCCGAATTATGTTTGAGCTTGAAAACCCACTTACATCCCACACTACGATGACCGGGGGGTAGAGCAGTTATCGTCCAAGTCTGATTTAAGTCTAGAGCTTGAAGCTCTGCCTGCATAGCTTGCACCCAAGCAGGATCCTCAGCAGCTTGCTTATAGGTGCGAGGCTCAGCTGGTGAGGCTGTACTGAGGAGACAAGTAGCAGCTGGTGAGGCTGTACTGAGGAGACAAGTAGCAGCTGGTGACAATAGAGCCGATTGGGACACACAGGATGTATCATAATCCTGGTGCCAAGAGGAAGTGCGAGTGACATGGGTACTGCACCGAACAGCCTGAACTTGAGTAGGTGGTGGGGGTAGTGAAGCAGAAGACATTGGAGGATCAGGAGGAGTGATAACAGGGTCTAGTGATGTAGAGCTTGAAGGGTCAGAAGCCGGCGGAGAGGAACCCTAGAGCACAGGTGAAAGCACTGATGTTGGCAATGTCTCGATTTGTGAAGGCATTGGACGGAGAATGGGAAGAGGAACGGTAAGAGGAGATAATGCAGTAGGAACTGAGGCATCTGATTTAAATGGGAATTGTTGCTCATAAAAAACAACATCGCGAGAAACATGAAATTTTTTGCACTCCAAGGCACATAAATGGTAGGCTTTGCTGACTGTCGAGAAACCAACAAGGACACATTTGAAAGATCGGCTTTTGAACTTGGTTTTGTGAGGCTGGTTGTTGCTCATATAGCAGAGGCGACCAAAAGTGCAAAGATGGCTCAAATTTAGAGCTGAGTTGAAAAGGATATCATGAGGAGTTTTCCATTTTGTAGTGGCAGAAGGAATTCGATTGATGAGGTAAGCTTAAGTAAGGATGGCTTCACCCCAGAAAGTGGTTGGCAGTGAACTATGAAATAGAAGAGCTCGTGCCTTATCCAAAAGGTGACGATGCTTGCGCTCAACCACACCATTTCGCTGCGATGTATACGGAGCACTCTTTTGATGATGATGTCTAGAGTGGAGAAGAGTTTGAGGCAGGTTTGGTTAACGAATTCCAACCCATTATCCTTGCGGAAGGTTTTAACAGTAACAACCAACTTTGTTTTCACCATATGAAAGAACCGTTCAAGTAGAGCAGGAACTTCTATTTTCCTTTTCATATTAAAGACCCACGTTCCCCGACTAAAATCATCGACGAGGGTCAAGAAAAAACGTGCTCCAGTATGCGATGTGGTGGAGTAAGGCCCCCATACATCACAATGCACTAAGTCAAAAGATGCAGTGGAATGTGCAACATGAGTGGGAAATGAATGTCGTGTTTGCTTAGCACTATGGCAAGTATCACAGGGCAACGAAACAGCGGAGTTTCCATTACTGATCTGAAGTTTAGTTAATACAGCCTTGGACATGACCCAAGCGTACATGCCACAAAAATACATCATTATTTTGCACAAAAGCATAATTACAAGCAACATGCTTAGAAGACAAAAGAGGCTGACGAGCAGAAGATGGACTTTTATGGAATGAAGCTTTATCTGCGGCAGGTGGATCAAGAATATATAACCCGCGAAACTCCCTACCCACAGCCAAAACACGCTTAGTTAGAAGGTCCTGCACAAGACAAAACGTAGGCAGAAATGTAAAAAATATGCTAGAGGACTTGTTGAGCTTAGAAACGGAAAGCAGATTGAAGCGAAAGGGTGGAATGTATAGAACATCAGGTAAACTTATATCAGGAAAGATTGAACAGTTCACAACATGGCTAGCGGCAGTGACAGCACCATCTGCCTGTTTGATCATAACTGTGGGAGATGCATGATGATCATGTAGCAGATTCAAATCATGACACACATGGCTCGAAGCACCTGTATCAATAACCCAAGAACGACTAGGAATACGTGAAGCAATGACTAATATCGATGAGGAGATTTGAACACATAATCTTTGAGTGCAATTGACACTATTAGAACTATTAGGCCAATACCTCATTGATAGCCTGAAAGCTGGAATGACAAAATCCCCAACTGAGATTTAATATGGCGCCTTAAGGTGCCATAAAGAATCAAAACATTCTTATGGAAAGTGGCCCATGACCTCCTTTGGACTAGCAAGAGCTGAAGCTGAACTATTTAGGAGATGCTTGGTGGACTCTTCCACGTGCCATTTATGTGCTCAGGATGAGACATCTTTCAATGTCCTTCGAGACTGCCCTCGTAGTATCCTTGGACGCTCCCCTACCGGATAAATTTTAGAGCGGGAGCCAGAGAGTCCATCTCCTATAGCCTTAATCTTCTGCGATAAGGCTGTGATACGACGATCTGGGAATGCTTCGGCGGGTGGTTTTATCCAGATGCAAAATGGTCCTCTCATCCTTCAATATGCGCAGACGTCTGTTCTCCCTTGATTTCTGAGCTTTGGGGATCCTCCTGGGCATCAGGCTAGCGCAACAGAAACGATTCAACCGGTTAATTGTGCATACAAATTCAAGCGATAGCGTGGAGGTATTACTGGAGAAGACTAGAGGCGGTCAAGTGCTCGCCCTTCCTAGTGTCATCTTGCGAGAAATCAATGGCAAGTGTTAAACTGATCCAGATTGGACGAAATCAGATCTCCCGGCTGATGCTCTTGCGAAATTTGGTCTGAATCTCACACATTTTAGGATGGAACTATTCACTTAACCAACTGATTTTTTTGCCACGAGTTCGAGTAGAGCACCTTGAGGTGTCTCTAGGAGGTAGATTGATGGGCCTTCCGTCGACGTTTTGCACTCGTGGGGGACGGAACGAGGGCTATTTAAATTGATAACGTAGAGAATTCTACCGAGGTAGGTAAACCAACACCCTATCGCAATAGCCTGCAAACCACGGTAAGGAGGTAAGCTCACTTAGAAAGTTATATGTGACAGTCTCTTGTCGCTGATGGAATTTGAAGTCATGACCTTTGAATGCGATTGTCACTCTCAAAATCACTAAGTCAATCCTTTTTTGACATATCAATGATCCATGATTGTTTAATACACAGGAGAATTTAATGCCCAAAGTTAGGTGCTAATCGCTACAGGAAATATTAACATTGTTTACATCTTCCAAACATTTGTTCATCGGGCTTAAAAGGAATTTTGGAGAACAGAGCTGCAGGGTAGAGCCTGAATACAAGAAGAAGAATATATAGAGGAGAAATGATTGACATACTACATCAAAACCGAAAAAATAAACCTAACCTTTAAAATTTGATAGTGGGCCCCAACACCACACACACACCAAAGTGTGTTACTGTGCTTATTTTGTACTCTTCGGTCCAGTTTTTCGGTTTACATGTTGTACGAGTAGCAAGCCTTTATATAGAGAGTTTTTTCCAGTGTCAAACTTACGGTGCCAAAAAATTGATACGGTATCGAAATCTTATCTCAGCCGTAGGATGTGTGTTTTTAAGTGAAATGATCTCGACCATTCGGACACACATCCTACAGCTGATATTAGATTTCAGCATTGAATGGTAAATTCGGTACCGTAAGTTCGGCACTTGAAAAAATTGCTATATAGAGAGTTAGGAACTTTATTTACGCACATATCCAGAGTTTTCTTCTCCTCCCGAATGATACCAAATTTTAATATGGACTAGCGACAATGACAGCACCGTCTGCCTGTTTGATCATAACTGTGGGAGATGCATGATGATCATGTAGTAGATTCAAATCATAACACACATGGCTCGAAGCACCTGTATCAATAACCCAAGAACGACTAGGAATACCTGAAGCAACGACTAATGTCGATGAGGAGTTTTACACATAATCTTTGAGTGCAATTGACACTATTAAAACTATTAGGCCAATACCTCATTGATATCCTGAAGGCTGGAATGACAAAATCCCCAACTGGGATTTAATATGGCGGCTTAAGGTGCCATAAAGAATCAAAACATTCTTATGGAAAGTGGCCGATGACCTCCTTTGGACTAGCAAGAGCTGAAGCTGAACTATTTAGGAGATACTTGGTGGACTCTTCCACGTGCTATTTACGTGCTCAGGATGAGACATCTTTCCATGTCCTTCGAGACTGCCCTCGTAGTATCCTTGGACGCTCCCCTACCGGATAAATTTTGGAGCGGGAGTTGGAGAGTCCATCTCCTGTAGCCTTAATCTTCTGTAATAAGGCTGTGATACGATGATCTGGGCATGCTTCGGCGGGTGGTTTTATCCAGATGCAAAATGGTCCTCTCATCCTTCAATATGCGCAGACGTCTGTTCTCCCTTGATTTCTGAGCTTTGGGGATCCTCCTGGGCATCAGGCTAGCGCAACAGAAACGATTCAACCGGTTAATTGTGCATACAAATTCAAGCGATAGCGTGGAGGTATTACTGGAGAAGACTAGAGGCGGTCAAGTGCTCGCCCTTCCTAGTGTCATCTTGCGAGAAATCAATGGCAAGTGTTAAACTGATCCAGATTGGACGAAATCAGATCTCCCGGCTGATGCTCTTGCGAAATTTGGTCTGAATCTCACACATTTTAGGATGGAACTATTCACTTAACCAACTGATTTTTTTGCCACGAGTTCGAGTAGAGCACCTTGAGGTGTCTCTAGGAGGTAGATTGATGGGCCTTCCGTCGACGTTTTGCACTCGTGGGGGACGGAACGAGGGCTATTTAAATTGATAACGTAGAGAATTCTACCGAGGTAGGTAAACCAACACCCTATCGCAATAGCCTGCAAACCACGGTAAGGAGGTAAGCTCACTTAGAAAGTTATATGTGACAGTCTCTTGTCGCTGATGGAATTTGAAGTCATGACCTTTGAATGCGATTGTCACTCTCAAAATCACTAAGTCAATCCTTTTTTGACATATCAATGATCCATGATTGTTTAATACACAGGAGAATTTAATGCCCAAAGTTAGGTGCTAATCGCTACAGGAAATATTAACATTGTTTACATCTTCCAAACATTTGTTCATCGGGCTTAAAAGGAATTTTGGAGAACAGAGCTGCAGGGTAGAGCCTGAATACAAGAAGAAGAATATATAGAGGAGAAATGATTGACATACTACATCAAAACCGAAAAAATAAACCTAACCTTTAAAATTTGATAGTGGGCCCCAACACCACACACACACCAAAGTGTGTTACTGTGCTTATTTTGTACTCTTCGGTCCAGTTTTTCGGTTTACATGTTGTATGAGTAGCAAGCCTTTATATAGAGAGTTTTTTCCAGTGCCAAACTTACGGTGCCGAAAAATTGATACGGTGCCGAAATCTAATCTCAGTCGTAGGATGTGTGTTTTTAAGTGAAATGATCTCGGCCATTCAGACACACATCCTACAGCTGATATTAGATTTCAGTACTGTATGGTAAATTCGGTACCGTAAGTTCGGTACTTGAAAAAATTGCTATATTGAGAGTTAGGAATTTTATTTACGCACATATCCAGAGTCTTCTTCTCTTCCCAAATGTTATGGTATTGAATGATACCAAATTTTAATATGGACCATTGGATCAAAATTTAACGATTCATATCAAATGACTCATTTAACATCAATTTAAAAATACTTTTTACATGAACCGTTGAATTTTGATCTAAGAATCCAGATTATAATTCGACACCATAACATGAGGAGAAAAAAAATCCCTTTATTAGTGGCAAACAAGAACAGCAAACTCGATAGCTCTTGCTGGTCACATCGGAAGCTAAAGTTTTTGCCCTTTTCCCTTTGTTGCTTTGCCCTTCCTTGCATCTGCTAACACAACATGCGAAATCAACTTTACACCTCACCATTCAAGAAGATAGAAAAACAGAGAACGAATGATCACAGTATATGAAGTACAGTTGCACCACACGATACTTTATGACCCTCGAAATTAAATGAGGATAATTAGAAAATGAGAGAGCTGGACCAAACTCCCATTAATTGGTGACGACTATGGAACTAGTACTGTATTTTAACCTCGACCACTTAGTCAAATTATACCTTTCACTGATCTGAATTAACTATTACCCGAAAAAATGTTACGCAGTCCCTGAACGATTAGGACCCATTTAGGTACCTGCTTAGATGCAACTAAGAGGAGTGTTTTAGGCCACATTCGGACACAGATGACAAGCGGGCAACAACCGAGCGCTGCTATACCGCAAGAAATTATTATAAGAAACTGGACGAATTAAACGTGGCTGGATATAGTTGGGCCCTGTATTCCCAACACTTTTTGGGTTATCTGTTATTAGTCGCTATGTGCATTTCTTATCTTTTTCGTGTGTAATCCTTCGTCCAGTAAAGTATTTCACGCAACAACCAGGCGAACACAGACTATTACACTTGTTGAAAGTTTATTATAAAGTGGCGATCTTGTGTTATAAAATATACTGCTGAATCATTACATTGCCCCACCTCAAGCTGACTTGTATTAAAAATTTATCTAGCAAAAGAAAACAATTTCCCAATAATGTTTATTTAGAGCTGACCTCGTCAATTTAGCTTCCATCAGACAACTTGTCTGTCCGACCGTCCATCACATAAACCAACTTCTATCTGCAGATAAAAAAATAAACCAACTTTGACAAGAGATCAGATTGCAGATGGGGGAAAAACAAAGATTATGTGCGAGGATGAGGATCAAAGGGGGAAATTAAAATGGAATCAGAATGCAACAGAGGGGAATGTTTCACCACTTGCTGCGTCTTACCGGCGGCGGCGGCTCAGGGTTCTCCGCCCAGGACAGACCCCGCCGGAGCCACCAATCCCCGCCGTGACTTCTCATACCGGATATGTTCATCCATATATCCCAACACTAGTTTCACCAACCACGAGTCTATTCCCTCCTCAGCCGAACTGCTTTCATGTCTAGCCAGTGCACTGCCTCAGTTTTTGGACACTGTCCTTGCAGACAACATTCGAGATCAAGAATATTACCATCTCTCAAACTCGAATCGTGTTTGTCTGGATTATATTGGTCAGGGGCTTTTCTCCTACTCCCAGAACGAGAATCCTATTCCAAGAACAGAGACTGCTTCATCATCGACAACAATAACTGATGCCTTGAATACTGGTGATGTTCCATTCTTTGAAATTTCACATGGTGCTGCTGCAAACCTGCATTCTTACCTGCTAAAGAAGAACCAAGAATCAGAGCTTCAAGCTGCAATGCGAAGAAGAATTATGAGATACATGAATCTGTTTGAACAGGATTACTCCTTAGTTTTCACAGCTAACCAATCATCCGCATTCAAGCTTCTTGCAGATTCTTATCCATTCAAATCGAATCAAGCCCTCCTCACGGTATACGACCATGAGAACGAGGCCATTGAGGGGATGATCAGCAGTGCCGAAAACCGCGGTGTTCGTGCTCAATCAGCTGTATTTTCATGGCCTAATCTGAGGGTCAATTCAACAAGGTTGAGAAAAGTTCTTGTCAACAAGAGTAAGCCAAAGAAGAACCGAGGCCTATTTGTTTTCCCTCTTCACTCACGAGTAACGGGATCACCATATTCATATCAGTGGATGAATCTGGCAAGAGAAAATGGATGGCACGTTTTGCTTGATGGATGTGCTTTGTGTGAAAAGGAAATGGAAACCCTAGGCCTCTCCCTCTTTCAACCCGATTTTCTAATCTGCTCATTCTACAAGGTATTTGGATCGAATCCAACAGGTTTTTGCTGTCTGTTCGTCAAGAATACTAGCACTACGTATTTAGGTCAATCTCCGGTTACCATGGGAATCGTCAATTTGGTTCCACCGCAGAACCAATTTGAACAATCCACCGCCATTGATGAAGATGAGTCGATCAACCAAGAAATTCAACAATTTCACGGAATCACGCTTAACGAGCACTATGAGAAATCGCAGCCCGATTCGACAACAAATACCTCAGAAATCGAATGTCGGGCCCTAGATCACGCAGATACGCTAGGTCTGATCCTGATCAGCAGCAGAATCCGATGCCTGGTTAACTGGCTCGTCAACGCATTGCTCAGCCTCCATCATCCACATTCGGCAAACGGGTTTCCTCTCGTCAGGATATTCGGTCCCAAAATCAAGCTGGGCCGAGGCCCGGCCGTCGCCTTCAATGTGTATGACTGGAAGGGTTCGAGAATCGAGCCGACTTTGGTCCAGAAACTTGCCGATCGGAATAACATCTCCATCAGCTGCGGATTCTTGAAGAACATGTCGTTCCGAGACAATTACGAGGAAGAACGGGAAAATGTGACGACCCGCCATGGGTTGAATCCGGAGAATCGGAAGAAGGTGAAACGTGATTTGGGATTTCGTGTTGTTTCAATTTCCATTGCTATGCTGAGCAGCTTCGAAGACGTTTACAGATTCTGGGTTTTCGTTGCGAGGTTTTTGGATGCGGATTTTGTGGAGAAAGAGAGGTGGAGATATGCTGCGCTGAATCAGACGACTGTGGAGGTGTAACTGGCGAAGACGACCGGAAGGTGAAAGAATTTGCGGTTAATTTCATTTTAATTATTTTTTAAATTTTCTAATAAAAAAAATAATTCATGTAATTTTCTTCATTTGTATTTTTATCTGTCTTGGCGGAAATTATACTTAGGCTTCTTATAAGCCATTTAAACTGACGTTTAGGCTGTCTAACTGCTGAATCGGCCATTGAGGACTTAGGATAAATGTTTTCATGAATAGATATTAGAGGGATTAATTTTAAATGCATATCCTTCATTTCACAACATTGTTTAAATCGAAGTCTCATGTACCGGATCATTGGAAAAAAAAAATGTACAGGGTCATTGTCACTAGAGCAATAGTCTTCGACCAAAACTTGGTACATTAACATTTTATGCCGGTCAAATCATATCAGAAATTATAATTAATGAGTACGAATTTTAAATTTTATATTAATTACAGTTTGTCTCAAATATATACATATAAATAAGGGGTAGGATCCATGCACATATAAATGAACACACGTATGAACACACATTTTTAATTCCTGCCACTAGGATTGTCTGTTGATAGAATTGGTCACATCATTAGAACCCTTATACATAGAAGATCATATGTTCAAGTTTTGGTCCGGTTCCGACGACTTCGTCGTCGAAATTTTCTAAAACCCTATTTAGGACTACTTAACCCAAGGGAAAATGTGAACCCTCAATTAAACGGTAATAACGTCGTTGAAACATTACCAAAACTTGAACATATGATCTTCTATATATAAGGATTCCAACGATGGGCTTAATTCCGTCAACGGGCGATGCTAGTGGCGGGAATTAAAAACATGTGTTCATTTGTGTGTTTATTTATATGGGCATTGATCTTGTCCCTATAAATAATCAATGGATAAATTATACAACTAACATCTGTCAAAATTTTATTTCGAATTGTAACATTTTATTTCATTTTTTTAATATATTGGAGGCTAAAACGCCAAGATACTACTTACAACAAGTCTTTGAAACCAGCACAAGTCTAAAGAAAAATCTTTCATGGAGGGTCATAGCTGAATGTTTCTCAATGCCAAGGATTTCCCTGGGTAATTGGTTGTGCATCCGTGGAGAGTGGCCATGCGCCAGCCGAATCTTTCTGAAGGGTAGGTCTATTGTTCAGTAGCAGGTTTGCTGGGAGACTGATCTCTGGTGTGCCCAGTTGTTCCATTGAAGAAGACGGATCAGTGGAGAAAATACACAGTTGACGAGTTTCTTTTGATAGTCCTGCTTTTGCCAAACTGTCTGCCTCCATGTTGAAAGATCTATTTATGTTTTTGTAGGCATAAGGGCTGCACAGCTGCATCTTCTCTTTGATTAAGAGGCTCAGGCTTTTGAATGGTGGGCAGACATTCCTCCCTTCGATCATCATGATAGCTGAAACACTGTCAGAGTAGAACTATACGTTGTGTTGTTTAAGCTCATTGGCTATAGCTGCACCGTAGTATAGTGCCCATAGTTCAGCACAGTCCACTGAGCATTTTCCTATTCGTATTTGGAAACCGATTATCCAGGAACCCATAGCATCACGTATGACACCGCCACACGCCGCAACACCAGTTGAGCGGCAGACCGCCCCATCAACATAGACATGAAAAGCAGCATTAATGGATTGTCCTTGCAAGGTGGCACCGGCTGTTCGTTGAAGAATTCTACCCCTTTCCTGCTGGAGAACCTTGTTGTTCTCCTGGAAGTAAGCCTGTATGGAAAAACTCAAGCTAATGTTAGAAATAGATTTGCCTTGAAAGGTTTCCTCATTTCGTGCAACCCGTAGTTTCCAGCAAGTAGTTGCGAAGAGATTGCACCATTCCTCAGAGTGAATAGAAGAGCAAATGTTATCGATAATCCAGATATTGAGAGACAACACATTAAAGAAGGGGTGGGGTAATGAACACTGAAAAGATTGCCACACTTCCCTGCTCCTGGTACAGTCTCGTAAAATATGAAGAATAGATTCATTAGCTGGACATCTAAGACAGTCTGGAGATGTTGTAAGACCTCTGCGAAATCATAAGGTGTTCGTCCAAAGTGCCCTGTGAAGTACCCGCCAGAGAAAGACCTTGATTTGTTCTGGGACTTGTAGTAACCATAGATGCTTCCATTCAATGGTCGATGGTCTTGTGTTATGGGAATAAGAATATCCTTGGCCGAATTACATTGGAATCGACCATGTTGAGAGTGTGCCCATGAACGGCAGTCAGGCCCCGCTGATGCTTGAGGTGCTGGCAAGATGAGGATTTCTTCGACTGTGTTGGAAGGGAGCCAAATTGATAGTTTCCTTTCGTCCCAACCACCGTGTGGAAGGCAAAAACTAGAGACTTTACATTCAATGTCCACGGATGATAGTGGTAGAAGTGCTAGTAGCATTAAAGGTTGGGTAAAAGGGAACCATAACTCCGTCCAAAAGCAAACTGAGTCACCATTCCCAATTACCCATCTTGTACTTTACTCCACCAGATTCGAGCAGCGGCATAGCTGTCTCCATAGCGGCGATCCATTAGAGATAGTCCGTGTTCCAGGTTTTGGCAGCTTGGGGGAGTTATACTTTGCTTTGAATATTTTCACCCACAATTTGTCATGCGATACCGAGAAGTTCCAGGCCAATTTAAGCATAAAGACTTGGTTGACATGTCTTGAGCTCATAAGATTTAATCCTCCTTGCTCCTTCTTTGCACATATCTTTTCCCTGGCAACTAGGGGCTGCTTGGGCAGATCTGGAGTTCCTGCCCATACAAAATTCCGAACAACCTTATCCATATCATCGCATACGGATAGAGGGAAGGCCGTGGATTGCATAGGATAAATAGGTATTGAGAAAAGTACTGACTTGCTAAGCACCAGTCGCCCGACCATTGAGATGCGGCTTGCATTCCATCTTGTGGCCTTCTTTCGCATTTTCACGGGATAGGAAGCATAAATTTCTTTTGATATTCGGCCATGGATCAAGGGAACCCCCAGGTAAGTACCAAGGTCATCAACTCTCGTGATACCCAATGTTGCCTCAATTTCCCTGGAAACTTCAACGGAAGTGTTCGAAGATACCCAAAAAACAGATTTGTTCTGATTTACTGTCTGGCCCGAATGAAGTGAAAATATTCGCAGCACCTCTGTGACCATTGTTGCTTGGAAGGCTGTTGCTTCGGCAAATAGAATCAGGTCGTCTGCAAACATGAGATGAGTAATCGGTACTTTCTGGCATCCAAAGGTGAGTGGTTTCCACAGTTTAGCATCTAGTGCCGCCGTAATCAGGTGTCCAAGTCTCTCAATACATAGGACAAATAAGTATGGTGAGATCGGGTCACCTTGACGTACCCCTCTCTTAGGAATGAAAAGCGGGCCTCTGAGGCCATCCCAGAGTACTTGTGACGAACTGGAGATAAGCGAGGATTTGATAACATTGGAGAGATACGGAGGAATTCCAACTTCCTTGAGTGTGTCCTCAATAAAACTCCATTCCATCCTATCAAATGCTTTTGTGAGATCAATTTTAATCGCCATGAAGCTCCGGTGTCCTTTGCACCTCCTCATGGTGTGAAGCGCCTCTTGAGAAATTATTATATTCTCCACAATACTGCAGCCTCTAATAAAGCTAGATTGATTCTGAGATATTACTGAAGGAAGAATCTCGCTCAATCTGGTTGCTATGACCTTTGAGATAACTTTGACATTGATATTGATAAGGCTGATGGGACGAAAATTGTCAAAACTCTCCGGCTTTGAAACCTTAGAAAGAAGATATATCATCCCTCTATTTGCCTCGGCTGAGATACTGCCCTGTTGGAAAGCCTCGTGGACAAACTGTAGAAGCGAAGAGGAAATTTGATCCCAGTTGTGTTGGTAGAACCCACTTGTGAACCCATCCGGTCCAGCTGTCTTATTGGGATCCATATCCATGAGTGCTTTCTTAATTTCCATATCATCGACTGTGCTGGATAGAAGAGATACTTGTG
>JAOYMZ010046335.1:0-14570 GCA_025802335.1 Pinguicula primuliflora | reverse complement strand
AAATAAACATAGGATAATGTGGGCTACACTAAAACAGGCCCAACGAACAGGATTGGGCCCACCAACACACCAAGTCCGAAGAATCTAACTCACACACCTACTCAACGTTGTTAAGAAACGAAAAATGTGATAATCTCGGTTGACACGACGATAGTTTGAGTTCGGAATTTCAACCTCCAAGTCAAAGAGACCCGGTTGACAATTCGCAAGTCATATGTAAGCCTATAGAAGGTCTTATGACTTATAGAATTAACATCATTCGGCAATCGAATTCGGGACGTGCACTAGTGCAAAAACAAAGAAAAACACGTTAATAGCAAGACATAAGTAAGAGTCCGGTATGTGCCCACAATCACACATTTCAATTCAATCTTCTTCTACGCTCTTTGGTTGGACCGTCTGCGAGGCGCAGGTCATCGTTTCCCAATGCGGTGCGCTACATCCATATCTTTATTGATCTGTAAGAACATGTGACTATATAGATTCCATTTCTCACATGCATCCAGAGGTACATTAGGTTAGAGCGCTCCTGAATTGTTTACGCAAAAGCGAAGTAGCAAAGCGGGTAGAAGAAAAATGGCGATGCTGTTGATGGGGTTGAGCGTGCAGAGCGTGTTGGATTTCATCGTCGCGGGGATTTCGCTGATGTTTGGGTTGGGGCTGTTTGCTTTCATCGCGTCGATTCTCTGCTCCACCGCGTTCTACATGAATGCAAAGGAGATTTCTTGATCCGGGTTCCCCCTGCGTTTGGGGATTCGTGTGAGTATCATCATAATCCGGTTTATCCTTTTGATCTTGATGTTTGATGTGGATGTTGTTATAATTTGATTCCTGGGTTTTATCTTCTTTGCTTGAATGATCATTTGGGCATGACTCGGAAGGTAAAAAGCTTTGAGAATCAAAAACCTAATACCTTCACTGGTAGTCGTCTTGGCTTCTTGGGCAAATATGGACTATTGTTTTCAAATTGAGTCCTGTCTCCCACGTTCTTTCGCCCTTGCCCAAGGAAAACTCAGCACTCTTTCATGGTCGCCTAGTCCGCTTTGAGTCTACTTTGAGCCGTGGCCTTCACCCTTACTCAATGCCGTATAAGCACCCGTTTAAAGGTCTAAGTGGCCGCCTAGGCACCAGAGAGATCGCTTTCTCGCTCCTAAATACTTGGAGCTTTGATAGTTGTATTATATCAATCTTGTTGTATATGAGATAGTTTCACTACTGAATATATTAGAGAATCTTGAGTCTTTTTTCATACGTAAATGTGCTTAATACTTTCAACAAGTAGATGCCAAGTTTTACTCAGAGTAGTTGCCCATACCAGCCATGAGGACTTCAAACAATGCTTTGCGGTTCCCCACTTTCCTTCCCCTACTACCACCTCATTGTCTTCTCTTAACACACTGCCTATTTTGTTTGTTGTTCATTCCACTGATCAAACTAAAAATTCTGTTACAAATTTTGCAGGTGCAGACCAACTAGTCCTTCTGAACTGGGGAACTGTTGTAGCTTGTAACCGTTATGTTGTTTTAGTTTGTATCATCTTAACATGTAACATCAGTGCGAACTTAATATATTTTGTTTCCTGACAAAGAACAATGTTTATTTTACTGTGTTCGTGATATAAATAAGTAAAATTTGAATCTTGATACTCCATCAGCATGAACAAAATCTACACCATTACTATTTCTTTCTCTGCTTTCTGGAATATACCATATCCCATCCGGATCCACCATAAACCTGAGGGCAATTTTTTTTTCTCTGCCACAAAGTCGTCGCGAGTTTTTGGATTTGCCACCATCCGGATCCACCATAAACCTGAGGGCAATTTTTTTCTCTGCCACAAAGTCGTCGCGAGTTTTTGGATTTGCCACCATCCGGACTTGAGAAGTCCGAGAATTGGGCCCGGACTTGCGAAGACCGGGAACTAGAGCTCGGACTTGGGATGTCCGGGATTAAGTAATCCCGTTCTGCCGAAGAACGGGCATCATTAGCATGACTAATCTACTTAATTAACGTTTTCCAGACTTTCAAAGCCCGGGATTTAGACACATTGACGGTAAAAACATCCCGTCGTTGCAAAGTCCGGGAACATTTGGCGGGAAACATTTCCCACACTTCGGAAGAATGAGATAGTGAAAAGTCCTGATTTTCCGATGTCCGGGATATCCTCTTTATAATGGAGGGCACCCCTCTTCTTCATTTCATCATTTTCTTCTCAAAAGAGATATCGGCCTCCACCGCAACGTCGGAAATTCTCACGCGCCATCGTCGAAAGGTCCACTATCAATAAAGATTAAGTTATTTCTTACTTTTCTTAGTTACAATTTGTTAAGAATTAATTATGAATTGTTATACATATTACAGTTGCAGCGACGGCGCTGGTATAGTCATCCTCAAGGGCTGGATTACTTTTTCCGTTCCTTGTCATAACTTTGTCAAATTCAACCTTCATATGATGGTGGTTGCTCAGTTGTCTCGCAACTGAGGTTCTGGATGTGCACTTTGGTGGATGGATGAATGTTGGAGAAACAATGGACTCCTTTTTGGGCGGATTCATGCAAAAGTGTAGTATCCGGTCAACCACACGTGATTATTAAATTTTTTTCCTTCCCTTGTTGTAACTTTGACAACTTTGGCCCTTCTAGATTGTAATGTGGACATCAGTTCATCAACTTTTTTTTATAGTTGATGATACATATATTCGGTGAGCCTTTCCGTAAAATTCAAGGAAAATATATATCATCAATTATACGAGAAAGTGGATGAATTAATCTCTACATTACAATCTAAAAGGGTTAAACTTGATAAAGTTATGACAAGGGACGAAAAATAATTTAATATTGTGATTTAGGAAGGCTTAACACACATTGTAATATTTTTTTAAAAAATGTGTACTTGTTGTAACTTATATATAGGGAGCGCTTCGTATGGTCAGTCTTGGTGTGGATAGTTTTCCTTTCGTGTGGGCAATTTTTTCGTAGAACCATCCATTTTCGAAATTGATTGCACCATTGGAAAGCTTATATTTTTTAGATGAAGATGCATATGCTTTTGTTCGGTTTCCGGCCAGTATATAGATGGTACCCTTGAATCCAACATTAGAGCACGGGTGATTTCTAACAGAAACCTGTTCTTTCTTTCTGCAACTCCATTTTGTTCCGGGCTGTAGGGACACATGGTTTGATGTATCAAGCCCTTTTCTGAGCAGAAATTAGTCATCCTAGAATTTTCGAACTCTCCTCCATTGTCTGACCGAAGAACCTTAATGGACATATCAAACTGAGTCGCAATCATATGATAAAACTCAATAAACTTGGCCACAACATCTGATTTATTTTTCAAAAAATATATCCAAGTCATTCAGGTGCAATAATGGATAAATAAAACAAAATATTTCAACCCAGAGTCTCCAACAACCGGGACAAGTCCCCAAACATCAGAATGAATAATATAAAAAGGGTTTTCAGCACAAGATCTACTAGACACAAATGACGCCCCGATGGGACTTAGCACGAAGACAGGAATCACATGAGGTAGGAAAACCAGAAAAATGCGATAATAATTTCTTTAAGTAGTTGTCGGAAGGATGACCTGGACGCTGGTGCCACAATCAGCTTTTCTGGGATGCAGTACTATGAATGGAAAGGATCTTGGAAGGAGAAACGACTTCATCCATGTAATACAATCCAGCTCGTTCAGTGCCACACCCAAGGATCTCCTTCATCCGGATATCTTGCAATAGACAAAACGACGGGTACATCAATACTGCACAATTCAATTCTTTCGTCACATGGCTGACAGATAATAGTTTGTGGGATAAAGAAGGAACATATAAGCAATTAGATAGTTTGAGATTCGGAGTTATCTCAACTATCCCAGCACCCCTGACAGATAGTAGCTCTCTGTTTGCTGTTTGGATACTTTTCCATTTAGGATCCTGTTTCTCACAAAAATCATCAATATCATATGGACATTATCAGTAGCACCACAATCAAAAATCCACTACTGATTCTTCCCCTTGGTTCCACCTCCGCATGAATTTAATATTCCCAAATCTATATTTTCGTCATCTCCAAAACACCCCTCCTTAAAAAACTTAGCATGTGATATATTAGAAGGGTAGGGAAGTAATTTCCCCTTCCCCTTTATACCTGGATGTTTGCTGCGTTTGGAATAGATCTGTCGATTTTGTTGGCTTGTGCCTCCTTCGTCACTTCTGCTCGCCTCTGTTGTGACTGTATATCGGCCAAAATCGACCTCGAAAGTTGCTCGTGGGTGGATGGGTTGTCGCCTCCCTAGACCCAACGCAGCGAAACCACGTTCATCTTCATCATTCTGGTCGGTTCCTTCTTCGATTGCTGTTGTTCCTCAATTCTGTCCTCCAGACCATTGATTTGCGGGATTCAAGGGATGGCCTGCCGGATAACTCACAATCCAGTAACAATCTCTCTTAATGTGTCCGATTCTTCCACATTCATCACATCTTGGCTGGAATGACGAAGTAGTCGCTTTCGACCAACGATCGTTGTATCCTTGGTAGCTTTCGTTACGACAGTTCGAACTCTGTCGATTCTGTGGACTCAAGTCATTGTATCTGGGTCGGTTCTGGGATGTCAGGTTGGTATTTCCGGGTCAGGTCCCACCCGACTTGCTAAAGTCGCCCCGCCTGTATCCTGGGTCGGCCCATGTACAAAAAAATAACATTGGTGCGATGTTTGAGTTATGCAACTAAAGACGTGAGTCGAGGAGTGCTGATTTTCGGAAAATTTATGTTTTTGTTATAAAATGACGCCTAATTTTTTATGAATGACATTTTTAAAAATTAGATGCGATTTTGTAATAAGAGGGAAAAATTTTCCCCGATTTCCATCATAAAACGTTTGTTATTGGCCGGTTCAGTATCTTCGTATAGCGCCTTGCTATAAAAAGTACCTTCGTATGGAATTAGGGAAAACAACTGGGAAGAGAACTGGAACACAAAAATGAGCGTCATCGATCTATTGACTCGAGTGGATTCGATATGCAAGAAGTACGACAAATACGACGTCACGCAGAAGGATTCCAATATCGCCGGTGACGACGCATTCGCACGCCTATACACCTCCGTCGAGTCGGACATCGAGTCGCTTCTCCAGGTTTGACTGGTTTCTTACTGCAGTATTGTAATTGGGAAATTCTCTGTTGAATATCTATATTGACGATTGGATTCGACAGAAAGCGGAGACAGCTGCTGGTGAGACGAATAGGGCGTCAGTTGTGGCGATCAACGCCGAGATCCGGAGGACAAAGGCCAGGTTGATCGAAGAGGTTCCCAAATTGCAGAGACTGGCCGTTAAGAAGGTTTGTGTTATGAACCCAAGGATCTCGAGTAGAACGTAACCGTAGGACTCGTCGGAAAGGCCTAATCCCTGTACTCGCGGGCAGGACACACCCTTGCACTCGATTGGAGGAGCACAACACTCACACAACTATCTCAACCATGAGATCCAAAATATTTCATTCATAGATATGTTTGATACACAATGACTTCTTTATATAGAAGCTAAGATACATAATAATGAAAGCATTAAATAAAAGCCCTTCAAACTTCTTGTAGTTTAGCCATCCTTCAATCTTCCATCCTCTTTGACCAGGCTTAGATACCTTGAATACTTGAATGTATGTGGTCCTAGGAGTCATAACAGTTTAGCACATTTCTTTTTCGCTAGTTTGATCTCAGAGCAATTCGTCGGCGTAAATCAGCAAGCACTGTGGGCTTTCTAAATTTGTCTGCGATTTGGCTGTGACCTTGATTACAGGTTCGAGGACTTTCAGCGGAGGAGCTTGTTGCCCGTAATGATCTAGTCCTTGCATTGCCGGAAAGAATCCAAGCCATACCGGATGGTTCTGCTCCTCTACCTAAGTCATCTGGGGGGTGGGGATTTTCAGCTACTCGTACAGATATTAAATTCGATTCAGGTATTTCCTATGTATTTATGTTTTTTCTGTTTGGGTTGATGCGCTCTACTTTATTATTGTTATTATTATGTTTATGCTTGATTACCTTTGCTTGTGCCTATTGTCTCAGAGTTTGTGATGAAACCGCTGTCTGGTTGTAGTTTCCTTGACTTAAAACTTAATGTTGCTTTTTAGATGGGCGGTTCGACAGTGAATATTTTCAGCAGACTGAAGAGTCAAGTAAATTTAGGCAAGAGTATGAAATGCGGAAAATGAAGCAGGCATGTGTTTCTTCGAAATTTATAATGTAGAATGGTTGTGAGGAAGCTTACCATTTGTGTTTTATATTCAGGATCAAGGATTGGATGTGATAGCAGAAGGTCTGGATATATTGAAGAACATGGCCCACGACATGAATGAGGTCTTCTGGCTTTTCTCTTTTCTCATGATTTTCGTATTGTTATTTTATAGCATTTCCAATTACTTGATGGTGTCTGGTGATTTCAAATTATAACATCTGTTGCTGTGGGAATTATGCAGGAGATGGATAGACAAGTTCCTCTTATGGATGAGATTGATACTAAGGTTAGACAATCAGAAATTACCTTGTTTTACAAATATTCGTGCGGCGTAATCATGTATGCCAACCTTCACATTTCTCCATTCCCTCGTGTCAAAATGTTGTGTACTGCTTTTGTTATTAGTGGACACTTTTTGCAACATGGTATTTGTGGATTTTGTGTGAATTGGCTCTGGTCCATGGTGCTAAATAAAGTTTATGCGACTGATATGTGTTGGTTAGATTGTGATTTGTGCTGGTTAGATTGCAATGCTTTCAACTGGTGAAAATTTTTAAGCTTTTATTTTTACTGCATATAGGTGGACAAAGCTACATCTGACCTCAAAAATACTAATGTCAGACTGAAGGACACAGTGAATCAGGTTATTTATTTTTCTGTTCCTTAATCTATTTACTATTTTGATCAATAATTCTTTTGGAGGTTTCTGAACCATAAACTGCAATTGCTGCATGTTGGTCCTCATTTGATTCTCACTTCAGATTCTGCCACGTTCTTTCACTCTTTCCCTTCCGCTGATGTTTCTCACCTATTGATGCATATTTAATGGTACTTTTGCTCATTTTTGCAGTTGAGATCTAGTCGAAATTTCTGTCTGGACATCATTCTGCTCATCATTATTCTAGGAATTGCAGCTTACTTATACAAGTAGGTTTTGTCTTCCAGATCGCTCTCACTGCATCACTTGATTATAGCTTTAGCCCCTCTGACCCATACTATATATCTCTTACGTAATTGTTCTTTTACAGCACGTTGAGGTAATGAGCAAAGACTGATAAGAAACTGCATGTTGCCTCAAGTGTTGCGGGGATCTTATTGTTTGTTCTTGGCTGTACGTTACGTTGTATCCACCTGTGGAAAAGTTGTAACTTTGCATTTCCTGTATGTATTTCTGGAACAGTAAATTTTGTGTGGAAGTTGTTTTTACCAGCAGTGTGATCTTTTATGCCATGCTACTTTTCTTTGCAGCACCATACTGCGATTTTTTTTGATAGGTAATGTCGCTGAGGGGATTTGAACCCGTGACCTGTGAGTGCAATTATCACTCCCATGACCACTGGGCCAACCCTCTTTGACACCATACTGCGATTTGTGCATGAGAAAGTGAGGTTGGAGATACTATCGTGTATAATCGTGTGAAATAACAGTGCTATCAATGCTTTGACAAATTTATAGTTTGATTGTTCCAGAAGTTCCATGCCCCAAGAAATTTGGGCAAGAAAAACACAAGAAACACATTTGGATGCATGTGATTGGGTCATGGTGTGACCCACATTTTTTTGCTATCTAATCATATTTTGTCACATCATTTTCTTGTGATTTTTTTGCTAAATTTTTCTCGCCGTATATCATTTGTGCAATTGAGAAGTTCTACACAACTACATTAATGGAAGTTAATGGAAACAATGGGAAAACTTTTATTGTTATCAAGATATGCAGACTTTGAGATTGATATCGAGCGTTAATGGAAGTTTGTTATACTGTGAAGTTTCAAGTTTTCAGATTTAATTGGAATGTGCATAAATGGGACTGAATTGTTCATTGGCACTAGCTCGAGTGATTATGAAGGTTGTATGGGGAATAAGATTTATTTCATATATTTTTTAGTCCATGCAGGTTCCTGCCACTTGATGCAGAATGGCTCAATTGCACGCTTTTCCTTGTTGGACCAGTTTCGGTAACGGTTTTTCCCATACCGGTTAGTAATTGGTACCGGCACTGGTATAATTTGGGGCCGGTACCGGTCTGGGGTCGGGCCGATACCGATCGAACCGGTTGACACCCCTGTGCACAATCTTAATAGTTAATATAGGCCTAAAGCCCAACTACAATACAAAACTAATTACATAATTAATCTATACTGCAGGAGTCGTGCCCAGCCCGTTGGGTGTCGTGCCCAGCCTGACATGGTCTTGCTCCACGTGCTTCCTATTACTCAGCATCCTAATCTTATTCCACTCATCTCGCTCCGTAAATTGCCTCATACAGAATATGTGTCATATACTCCAATAATAACGACCGTGTTATTTTTTTTTTGGATAATTTAACAATTTTATGAAAAAAACGTGTTTTGTACAAAACTTTTTTTTTTGGTAGTTAAGATATAGTTTATTGATTTTAGACCCCCAAATCAGGGACCTATGGGCAATTTACATTTTACAGAGTCTTCCTCCCCAACTTGTACATCTTTCCACTCTCCAGTTGCAATCTTCCGTCGACATCTCCAATATCATCTTCTTCACTCTCCAACACAGAACTCAGGATCTGTACTCCAGTTTTCCAACGAGATTGCCGGCACCAGCTTCTTATTTACCTTAAGATTCCACCAAATTTGCAGTTTGATTTCATCCGTAACTGCCTCGACAGATTTTTCTTTGTCCTCAAATACCTTTGCGTTTCTCATCTTCCAAATGTTCCAAACAATCTGCTGCCAGAGGCCATTCCAAATCTCTTTCTTCCACGGTGGTGCGGAGAGGCTCGTAAATTGAACCAAGTGACTCATTGGGTCGATAGGCCAGGGCCCGTGAATCTTCAACCAGGTATGGATTTCTCCCCAAATTCTAATTGCCTTGGTGCAGTTGAAGAATAAATGGCTCACAGTTTCTGGAAATTGTCCACACACAGGACACATTACAGATTCGATCTGGACCCCTCGGCGTTGCAAATTATCCCGAGTTGGGAGCCGACACTGTAACAATTTCCAAGTGAAGCTCGCAATTTTCAACGGTATTAAGCTATTCCAGGCAAGTTTAGCACCTTCATAGGCCTCCTCATGCTGCCAGTGAGTTGCCATCTGCCTTTTGTAGAAGTCATCCGTTTGGTAGCATTTTCGTGCAGGGTCTGTCCATTCCCAACAGTCTTGACATTCTGCCTGTGGTGGCGCCTGTAGGAGAAGTCCTGCTAGTTCATAGAATTCCATTATTGCAATGTTCGAGCATGGATGCGTCCAGCACCACATCCAGGTCCAGGTATGGCCGTCAAAATATCCTTTGTCTCCCACAGTTATTGTTTTATCCCCTGCATAATGATAGAGATTTGGGAACCTCATACTTAGAGCTTCATTGGCTATCCATACGTCCTGCCAGAATAATGTTTTGCCCCCATCCCCGAATTTTCTTTTAACAGCTTCATAGAACCAAGGTTTAGTTACCACAGCTTTCTGAATATCCTGCCACCATGTTGAAAGTTTGTTCTGCCCCATAGTGCCAGGAGAATTGGCCCTTCTGATAGTCAGCTCTCCGTAGCAGCCTTCTACTATTTTTTGCCATAAGTGTCCTTCCTGAAATAGCAGCTTGCTAGGCCATTTACCGAGCAGAGCCAGGTTGAATTCCTCCAGATTCTTGACTCCCAAACCTCCTCTTTCTTTTGGATAGCAGAGGTGCCTCCATTTCACCCAAGAGATGCGTTTCTTGCCATCCCCTTTTTCTCCCCATAGGAATTGTCTTTGTATTTTTGTTATAGTCCTTAGTACTGCTTTTGGGGCCTTAAAAAGAGAGAGATAATATGTCGGTATACTTGATAGGACTGCTTTGATCAATGTTATCCTGCCTGCCAGCGTGATATTTTTCTTCCTCCAGCTAGCCAGTTTAGATTTTATGGAGTCAATGACTGGCTTCCAAGATCGGATCCTTCTTGGATTCATACCAACATTGATACCCAGGTATAAAAATGGAATAGTATCCAGCTCACAGTGTAGGATGCCTGCCTGCTCCACTGCTATACCCTGATCCATGTTTAGTACAAATAATCTGCTTTTTGAGTAATTCACCTTCAACCCAGAGCAGATTTCGAACAGCCGCAGTATCCTTTTATAACATCTCAAATCTGATAGTGTCCCATTAGTAAACAACAATGTATCGTCCGCAAATTGTTGATGGGTAACTGAGAGGCCAGTAGCATCAAATCGATACCCCATTAGTTTACCTTTATCCACAGCCTGTTCAATCAAAAGGTTTAGTCCTTCCGCAGCTATAGCAAACAAAAGGGGGGACAAAGAGTCCCCCTGTCTCAATCCCTTCTGCATTTGAAACTCACCACATGAGCTACCATTAACAGTTACTGACATGTGCGCAGTCTGAACACATTCTCTAATCCAACTCATCCATTTAGCGCTGAATCCCATAGATTCCATTAAGTGCCAAAGAAAATTCCAATTAACGCTATCAAAGGCTTTCTGGAAGTCTACCTTTAATAGGGCACATCGCTTCTTTCTCAGTTTTGATTCATGTATAACCTCATTGGCCACTATCACGCTATCCAGGATATACCTCCCTGAGATGAACCCAGTTTGGTTCTTTGAAATAAGAGCAGGCAGTATCTTCGCCAATCTCGTAGCCAGCAACTTGGACAAAATCTTATACACACACCCAACCATAGATATAGGGCAAAAATCCTTTATTTGCTGTGGGTTTCCTTTTTTAGGAGCCAGAGATACGAGAGTTCCATTGAGACCTTTGACTAGGCGCCCTTCCAGCCAAAAATCCTGCAAGAATCTCATAAAATCATCTTTTAGGATTGGCCAGAAGTGTTTGAGAAATTTAAAGTTGTATCCGTCTGGTCCTGGGCTTTTATCACTCCCACAGCTACTCACCACGCTCCAAACTTCCTGCTCTGAAAATTCCGAGACTAGAAATTCGTTTCCTGGTAGTGTGACACATCTGTTGACATACCAAGAAACATGGGGTTTAAATGTTGTAGTTTCTGTGTAGTGGCTCTTGAACGCCTCATGTAGATACTGCTTAACAACAGGAACCTCTGTCCTCCAAACTCCATCCACCAGCATCCCTCTTACTGTATTTCGGGCTCTATTCTGTCGTAGAGATGTATAGAAAAATTTTGTGTTTGCATCTCCATATTTCAACCACTTGTGTCTGGCTTTTTGATGGATTAAGCGACCCCTCATGAGTGATAAATGCAGTAGGTCAGCTCTTGCTTGTTTTCTCTCTACTTTCTCAGCTTCAGTTAAGACACGATCCTCCATTGTCAGGTCCAGGAGCTTCATTTTATTCTCAGCAGCTGCCATTTTTGCATTTAAGTCACCGAAAATATCCTTGTTCCAAGTTTTCAAGTGGAACTTCAGTTTCTTCAGCTTTTCTGCCAATATGAATCCAGGACTGCCTTCTACTGTCAATTCTCTCCATGTATTTGTCACAAAAGTTTCAAACTGGGGGTGGTCAAACCAAGAATCCAGAGTCTTGAATGGTTTTGGCCCCCAGTCAAGAATCCCATTAATTAGGACGATAGGACAATGGTCCGAATATCTCCTGTCTAAAGGCATCTGGTACAAGTCTGGCCACCTGTGAATCCAATTCTCAGATATGAGGAATCTGTCCAAACGGCTGGAGCAGTTACCAGCCGGTTGTAGCCATGTAAATTTCCTCTGCTGCAGTGGGAGATCTAGCAGCTCAGAGTCCAATATAAACTGATTAAAATCCTCCATCTCCCTTGGCTGCGTAGTGGATATACCTCTCCGCTCCTGAGCATTCCTTACAGCATTGAAATCACCAGCAACACACCAATAGGAGGCCTGGTTTTGCCGCATATCATGTAGAATATTTCGCCATAGGTCTCTTTTCTGTACAATTGTTGATGGACCATATACATTTACTATTCTCATACTTATGCCATCATTTATTTCTGTGCAGGTGACTCCCAAACAGCTACCATGCTCCCAGGATGAAATGCAAGTGATGGAATCAAGGCGCCAAGTTGTCAGTAGTCCACCAGAGTTGCCAACTGCCGCCTTATATGAGAAGTCAACAGCTTCAGTATCCCATAGCCTCTGGACAGTTTGTAAGTCAATAGTCTCTCTTTTTGTCTCCTGAATAAGTATTAGTTGGATATCATACCGCCGCACAGCTTCTCGTACTTCCATGAATTTATTAGGACTGCCCAGTCCTCTCAAGTTGAATGATAATATCCGCACTAAAACTTGTAACTCCTATATGCCTTTGTACAGATTGCAGTTAGTGGTTGCTCGTCGCGGCATCCCTTTTCTCCATCTCTAAGAGTTGAGGGATCAGGACAGGATCTGCTTGAATCCCAATAGCAGCACCAAGTTGGAGTGTGTTAGTGGCTTCCTCCAACTGCTCTCGGTCCTGGGCAGTTAGATCCACTGGTGGGGAGAATACTGGAGCTGAAGTTGCAGGCATAGTTTGCTTATGCTGCATGATTCTTGATTTTCTTTTGAGTCTGCGTTCATGCTGCATACTGTCCATCCGTCTCCTTCGATTTTCTCGAGCCCCAATAAGACTCAAGGTTCTAGACAATGGGCCAACAGGAAATATTGTGCGATGCGGCCTATATGTTCGGCCCAAAACTTCAGCCCCCAATTTAACAAGTTCTTCATCTACTTCCCACAGATATTTTTGTGGTGTTGGCGTTGCTGTTGCGGGCTCCACAGGACACTCAGCCAACACGGGAACGTTAACCAGAGGGACAGCTGTTCTGGGACTTAATTGTATTGACCTTACTGTAACTGCCTGTAGATTTGAGCCACCAGATCCCTGATTTGTAGGGATATAATCCCCCTGATTTGTAAGGATTTGAATCCCCTGATTTGTAAAATTTGAATTTGAATGGGCAGTTTGCTGACTATGCTGTAATTGCTGCGTAAATCCAGGAATTTGAATTGCAGCCAAATCTTGCCCAAAACCAAGCAAACATTCCGGTGTCGCCGGAGATCTGTGGTGCATCTCCGGCGAACTGTAATTATGCTTTTGTTCATCTTCCTCCATCAGTTTAACCTCATATAATCGGCCATCAATCTGCAACTCCAAAAAGCCGTCCAACTTGCGTCGTAATTTTGTAGCAATTCGGATTCTGCAAAATTCCAGGAAGTTATGTTGCTCTGAGGCAATATCTGGTTCCACTAATCGCCCGTAATGCGAGCTAATCCAATTCCAGCATCTAGAATTCCAACAATTCAATGGCAATCCGACAATTCTCAGCCACAGTTTGCGCTCCTCCAACTCCCCACCTGCTTCCCATCGTTTAACGCTGGAGAATAAAGGATTGTGCTGCTGGTTGCCCACCAAAAGCAACGATTCTTGCTCCTCTTTAGTTAGCCCCTGTATTAGTACCAGCTTCGGCGCGATCAGTTTGATTGTTACCGCTTGGTACCCGGTAAGATGGAGTTTTGAAATTGTCGCTGTCACCGCATCCCTGCCTTCCTCTCGAATTTCCGCCAGTAGAGACATTTCCAGCCATTTTGCATCCTCCTGGGTCGTCTGATATGTCCATTTATCAGCGTTTACGGTCCGTCGTTCCGCGGCTTCCGGCGGTTGTTCCCAGCGGTTCTTTGCCTGGGTTTCCGTCCCTCCTCGATTCGCACCTTCCCCTGTTTGAGACGTCTGGACGGACACCGGTCGCCACTGTCGAGGGCCCGTCTGCTTTACTGGAGGCAAAGCCTGGATGTATCTATCAGCGATGTTGCCCCGATTCAGTTCATCCCCTCTCCTTCGATCATATCTCGCTACGTTCACCTCCAGAATATAATTTCGCAGGTTTCGACCATTTATTTGAGAGGCCAGATACTCTGCATCCCTCACAGGTCCAAACCTGACGAAACCAAATTTCTTCCCGTTTCGCCCAATTCTCTGGGATATGAAGACATCCCTAACACGGCCGTATTCGGAGAAGATTCGCCACATTCTGGCGTAGTCCCACCCGGCCGGAAAGTTTGAAAAGAATAACGTGGCGTCGCTGGATTGTGCTCTCCTCTTCCCAAATTTGAGGCGTTCGTGGACTGGTTTCCTCTTGGAGACTTCAATCCATGGAGCCTCAGATGGATCGTGTTGCTCACTAGTTGAATCGTGATAAACCTCAACCCTCTTCCCTTTCTCCTGCACGTTGTATCGCCTACCAGTTCCCTCTACCGTCTCCCCGTACTCCCTCCGCCGTCTACTTCCTCTCTCCTCTCTCATATTTTTTTAGGTTTTCTCCTACCAGTTCCCTCTACCGTACTCCCTGCAATTTCTCAAAAACTTGATGAGATCCTAGAGTGGCATGCAAGTATACATGGTCATCAAGTAGTAACTTTACGAATGAGTAAAGGTC
>JAOYMZ010046324.1:0-14573 GCA_025802335.1 Pinguicula primuliflora | reverse complement strand
GGATAGATTAGATAGAGAAAATATGTGTGTAGAAATGATGAGGTGGAGTGAGAGAAAAGTGAGTTGATGTGATAGGTGTAAGTAAAAATGGAGGAAACTTCCTCCATGGTTGCGGACAGCCTTAGTACAATAACACAGAATTTGCTATTTATGGTTAACCCATGTGTCCATTTTATTCAGTTTTTGGGTTACTATTTAGTGACGGAAATGTTGAATTGGAATATATATATTAGAAAATGATTTTGTGATGTTATGCAGATTCGAGGCTAAAGGGATAGAAAATACATGGTTGTTGTCTTTTGGTGATTCCTAAGTGCAAACATCCAACCAAATTATATCTCAATGCAGTTCATTTTGATTTGTTGTGGATGTTGCTCAACTGTGGATGATTTTTCTTACCTGTATAGTGTTAGCTTTCTACATTTGTGAATTGATGTAGTCATCCTTTTGCTTTCTTGGAAGTCATGCGTTCAAATGCTTATGTGCCCAATCGTACTGAATAAAAGTCATGATGCACTTTTGTACCAAGATGACATTGACCTAGTGGTGTGAGTGTGGGTGGTTGTGTGAGGTCAAGGTACGAATCTTGCTACCACCTATTTTTTTTAAAAAAAAAGTCAAGATGCGCTATGAAAAAGCTTAAGAACAGGAAGTATAAGCAACGGGGGTTATATTATCTTCCTTCTACCGATATTTTCACTTACTCCAAATGGGGATCTTTACCCTGTTTTATTTTTACACTCGTGCCTTCAGTCACGGACAATATTCTTGTTATGTACGTGATATTGCACGCTGCATGTGAGAGTGGTGGTGAAAATAAAGTAACTGAAATCACTATGTAAATATTTATAAAAAAATAAATTATATTTTTTTTTGTAAATTATTAATTAAAAATCTAAATAGATGAGTTAACATTTTGCCACTAGTCGAGTAGAAATTATGTGACAAGAATATGCAATATTCTAAATAAGTTGCATTAATTTAGAAAAATATCATTTATACATTCCAAATTTAACACGAAATCGATCTAGTTATATTCCACATCACTCTCCCAAAAATTAACAAAATCTATGTATTAATAAAATTATTTTCTGATAATCAAAAACATTACAAATCTTAGTTTAAGGTGCAAAATCCTTAATCTTCGCGATAACTTTCAAGTTTAAATCACCAAAATAAAATATTGGACGGTTTCAAAAAATCCGGAACCAATCACATTTTAATATACCTACCAAAAAAAATCACATTTTAATATATTCCGATCAATTGTTGCCGAAAAAGAATTGATATATAATTATATATAGCTCAATCAATAATTATAAACGGTTTTAAATAATTTTATACTGTCAATGGAATGTATACATATTGCTAATTTTTTTTCTCTTTTCGAATGTTTTGACTTATGATACAGAATTTTGATTGAAATGAAAAAACTCTACATATTGCATTGCGCACTACTACATAACATTATCGTATTTATACCTACCATTCTCAATTTTTACACTGCACGACTAATACAATTACAACAGCTCAGAAACACTTGTACAGTTCAATTCTCAACATCTCACCAGTTAATTGACATCGTACACAGTATATTTGCTTGAATTGCCTGCCGCCCAAGAATTTGATATAGATGATAATTCAGAAGTGTCCCAACAGTAGTTTTAGTACATGCTGCATAACAAAGATTCAAATATGGTTACAACCAGTGTTCGAGAAAACGCTAGGTGAACCGCCGGACCCTTGGCGGCCAGGGGTCGTTCAACGCTTAAGCAGCCTAAGCGGACTTTTAAACGGCCTAAGTGATATTCGGGCAAGGCGGAGAGTAACATACTAGCGCTTAGGCGGCGCCTAAACGTCCTCAGCGACCTACTTCTCGAACAGAGGTTACAACCAAGACATTAAACCTCAATTTTGTCTGAAAATAGCCACACACCCCACACTGGATTGTTGTTGCTCTTTGTACACTCGAGAGATGCAAGCATCTCCTTTCATGATGTCTCATTGTCATGGACAAAGTTAGCCCAACCACTAGTTAAGCTTGTTATAGTACGATTGGATGAAGCACGAACACACCATTTGACATGCCATTATTCGCCATTGGCCATTTTCAAAGTTCCATAGCCATAAGGAGGAGTATTTTCATATGCAAACTTCTTGGGAACATGCTTTGATCGAGACGGCAACGCAGTCGTTGTCAATGTTAAGCCACATCATGAAAGAAATGAGAGCATTGACAAGGTTGCTAGACTGAATTACTAAAGCTATATGTACATCATTATTTGACACATTTACTAAACACATTTATGTGGCAACAATCACAACTACAATTAAAAAAAATGAATAAATATCAATATTAAAATTGTGGTTGAGATTATTTACACATGTATGTGTTTAGTAAGTGTGTCAAATTATGATGTACAAATAGCATTTTACTTACCAGAATCCACGGTTTGGTAACATCTGGCCTCGTGATTTGAGTAATGAAGAATGGTCCATCAGAGGCATCATCAGCATAAGGAGTACTGCTGCAAATAAAGACAGAACCCATCAGGTGGAGTTTCAAACTAAACATATTATTATTAATACAACACAGAATGTTAGAATCACAAGGATCTTGGACTGGAGAAAACAATGAGCAAATGTTTGAAAACATAACCTAACCATGACTGTGCACCTTTTTTTTCTCATGCTCATTGGATTCTCCACTATTTCAATCAACACAAACTTCCTTCAATGTCATCAGTCTCAACCTCTTCACCTTTATTATCAATTTTTCTGAATGGCGGGAGGCTCGTATAGGGATACACATTTTCTTGGTCATCTGCTCCATCCAGTTTCTACAGCAAGATTGTTGGATGGATAGACTTTTTGATCACAACTTCCACCAAATATGTGTACATGAAATTGCGAGTTCCCCTTGTGATCGAAAGTTAGGATACACCCATGCTCCAAGTACTGTTCAGTAAAGTTTTTCCATCCTTTTCCCAGTCAAGCTATGCCATGAGACCTCACCAGTTTCACCTTCATACTGCGATCCATTTGATCGAAAGCTGCAAATCCAATGAATAATGAATCCAGAATTAACGAGAGATAATCCAAAGATGTATTGAAGCCGGTGGTGTAAAAACGGAAAGAAGAAAAACGAGATAAAAAAGATTCAGACGCCTTTGACACTTACTCCAACCTATACATTGTTTCCCTCTCGATAAAAATAGTGGATCATGAGCTGAAATTCAACCGGATCATGAGCTGTAGAGTTAGCACGACTCGTCATGTTACGAAAGAATCCACATCAAGCAATAAGTCCATTTTCTGGACCTGAAAAGTAATTTCCCTAACCCCAGCCTTTCTGTACCCGCTTCAGAGTTTTTATGGCTGTGCCACTTCCATCATTTCTGCATAAATACAGCAAACGATATGATATCAGGATACAAAAAAATGAACAGCAATTTTGAACTGAAAGACAAAAGGATTGAATAAAAGATCATGTGACACCCACGCGATGAGGAAAAACACCAGATGATGCCTGAAAAGATTAGTCAAAATGGTATAGAAAACTGATACGGCAAGACTCCAGCAAGTCCTTGCATCTGACAGAGTTGCAATTAGTGCGCTATTCTGATTGCAAACTTTCGCATATCATAATAATAATAATCTCAATCATCGGCTTTAAGATGCAAAAGAATAATTAAAGAAGTAATTCAACCACGCCGAATACCTGTGCAGAATGGTTTGCCAATCACTGAAACCATTTTTATGTAGCTGGTCATTGCACAATTTATTGTTGTTTTGGTGAACTTCTTTTTCCGTATCCAGCATTACTTTCATCAATTCATTAACCTCATGTTTATTTCTGCGGAAAACCAAATAATCTATCACAGGCATAACTGATGCAGAGTCAACCTTACATCCTCTCTGGACCATCTTTTTTAGAACTTTGTGAGCGCATTCCCAATTCTCATCAGCACACATTCTAACAACAAAACCTTTGCAATCTAAATTGTTTAGGTAAGAACATTTATCCAGTGCAGTTTCACAGATCCGTTTAGCATCCAAGGTTTCACCTGCAGAAAGTAACTCATTGAGCAACACATTGTAAAGTACTTCTTTGTGTCCATATATGCTGATGGCCATATCAAACACATCGTGTGCTGGCTTGAACTCCCCAGTTCTGCAGAAGGTTTTGATAAATAACTTGAAGGACAGTATATTCGGCGTTATTCCTCTTACGAGCATCTCATCCAAAAGAAGAGTTGCTTCTTCACCTCTTTCCCCCTCACAGAGAGAATTTATAACAATATTGTATGTATGCACAGTGGGATAAATACCTCTTTCTTTCATCTCATCCATCAAACCAAACATTTCAAATATTTCATTTTTGCTACCTAATCCATATAGCAGGGAATTGTACGTTTGCAGTGTTCGGCTACATCCTTTCCTGTCCATGTCTTTAAGAACCTGAAACGCAGATGATATCTTCCCTTTCTTACACAAGCTATGCAAAAAAATATCATACAGTGTAGGATCGGGATATATATTTCTTCCCATCATATCAATAAATAATCTTTTAGCTTCCTCGAGTCTGCCATCCTTGCATAGTCCACTTATGACAGTTGAATAAGTAATCAAGTCAGGCAAACATTTCTTCCTTTTTTCATCCACTAAGCCAATATACGAGTTACCAATGTTTCCAAGGCTAGCACTCCCGTGAGTCCACATTTCATTCAATATTTCAACAGCTCTATCAACTTTTCCACCTCTGCATAAACCATCAACTACAATATTGCAGCTCACGATATCCAATCCATCACCCCTTTCATTCATCTTTTGCAGCAACCTCTCTGCCTCTGCTGTTTTACCTTCTCTCCAAAGGCTCTGCAACAGTATGTTGCAAGTGTAAGCATTTGGACTTAATCCCGCATTAATCATCTCATTTAGAATTTTGCCAGCCTCAACTTTCATTCCTTTCCTGCAATAACCTTGGAGCAATGTGCTATAAGTGACTACATCAGGGGAAAATCCAGCAGCTCTCATTATAGAAACAATATCTCTTGCATCTGCTAGCATGCCATTTTTGCATAAGCCATCAATTAAAATATTATATGAGTTTAAGTCCAGCTCCACTCCATTATTAGCCATCTCACTCAAGACTACCTGAGCTTCCAAATATTTCGCATTGCTCGTCAGACCAGACAGCAATATGTTGTGAGTCTCCACCTTTGAAAAGATAGCATCCATTTTCATACATTGAACTAAAGACTGTGCTTCTTCCAGCATTCCCTCACAGAAAAAAGCCTTCAACATTAAGTTATGTGTTACCACGTTTGGTTTTGGCAATCCCGACTCCTCATCCCTTTTCATATCCCTAAATATCCTAGAGGCTTCCAATATCTTCCCAGCCTTACAAAGAGAGGAAATCCTAGTGTTAAATGTGACCACACTTGGAGAGAGGTCATCCTCTTTCATCTTCTCCACTAATATCTCAGCCTGACCGTTCTCACCCTCCTTACAGAAACTCGCAATGAATGTGTTGTATATTACTACATTAGGTAACATTCCCATCCTCCTCATTATATCCAAAAGCTCAAGACCTTGAGAAGCAAGTCCATATCTACAGTATCCAAGCGCTAAGATGCCAAAAGTGTACACATTAGGCACACAGCCTTTGTCACCCATTCTATCAAATAACTCCCTGGCGCTCTCCAACTGACCCAGATCGCATAAACCCCTTATCAGAAGATTAAGAGTATACGTTTGAGGTTTGACCCTAGAACAGATCATATCATTGAAGAGCCAAACTACAAAATTGGGATGATTTTCTTTTAGAGAGTTTTCAATAAGCAAATTGTACAAGGTGATAGATGGCGGCCTCAGGCCTAAATGGGCAATTCGAAGAGACTGAAAATGAGACATGGCATCGTTAAAGTGACCGGCCTTGGCTAATTTCTCGACGATATTGTACAGAATAGTATGTACGGGGTTTGGAACAAGGAGGAGATGGTGCCGGAGAGTCTCAATTTCGTCGAAGAATCTGGCGCGAATGAGAATGGGTAGAATGAAAGGTATTGAATGTTCTAAGGATGATAAATCGGTGGTAGGGGTGGGGCTGAGGAGAATGCGCTTAAAGAGCAGCCATGCAAATTGGGGATTGTTCGAATTCTTAATGAGAGTTTTGGCCAGCAAATCTGCTCCAACCATTGTTATGACACGAATGACTTACTTTCTAAGTTCTTGGGATCTCTTTGATTTCTCCAAACATATGACAGACAACATTGGAGAAAACACGTTCCAATCTGCAAAAACAAAAACCATTACTGACATTGGTACTATAAGGGGAAGGGAAACAGATAAAAATAATCACACTGATTGGTTAATCACACAAACCGATTCGCAAGATTAAATTAATCACCCAAATCGATTTTCCGAACAAGAAACAATCAATTTGGAGAAATCAAATGAATTTCCGAAATATATAACCAAACAAACGATAAAAATAGAATCATTACATTCAGTCTTTAAAAAAAAGAATCACTACATTCAGCTGTTCAGATAATGACAGCGGTGACAAATTATTTCGTAATACACAAATGCACTAAACTAATTGTTAACGTGATGATCATATTGAATTGAAACTTCTTTTTGGGTTATAAAAAAAGGTTCCACACCCCATTTCCGTTTGCAAGAAGATTCAAAAAAATGCAGGAAAAATCTAGAAGATTTTCATCATAGGACTGAAAACCCAAATCTTCTGCAACAATTCACGGAACTGTTCCGTTAGGGAAACAGATGCCACTGAAGATAGAAAGCGAAGGAGAAACGGATAAAACCACTCAAATCGTTTATCAGAACCAAATTAATCACCCAAACTGATTGGCAGGGCCAAATCAATCACACAAATCGATTTACATGACCAAATTAATCACCTAAATGGGATTAGACGACCAAGAATCTTCCAATTTGTAAAAAAAAAAAAGAATTTTCGACATATAAAACAAAACAGAAGGAGGCGCAGGGAATTTTCAAAATATATCACCAAACAGAAGAAAAGTAATTCCCGAAACGAATCGAAAACAATAAACGATATTCTGATTCAAAAAGAAAATTTCAAAACAAAATCTGCACCTTCACAGAGTGGGTTGTTGCTTCTCGACGGTTCTTGTTGGTGTGATTGGCATCCAATCCTTCGGATTCACAAAATGACACGTCCTGCAATAGAAATTTGGTACAAATTTAGCTATCCAAATTTTAGGATTTAGGGTAGCTAAACCCTAAATCCAAATTTTCGAATTCTAATTAGGTTATTAGGGATATCAATTCTATCTTAATCCGTTTAGGCCAATTTTTTTCTGGTACCGATGCTATCAGACTGAAAATTGTCTTACCAGACCGAAAACTAATCGCGGCCGTCGGATACAGTCCGACGGCCACAATTAGTTTAACTTAAATGACATGTTCGCGGGTTAAAACTCGCGACCCGCGATTCGGGTTGCGGGTTTTGACCCGCGACCACAAAATTCTTCATGGAGGACCTCTGCCGCTACCCCACGTCGCTACACGCAACCCTGGATACAGGAACACGACAGAAGGGTTTCATCACCGTCGCCCTGGAGCCGGCAAGCGTGGAGAATTGGGGCTGAGTGTTTCTATGGAGTTGTCGGGGATTGATACGAACAACGAGAATTTCAGCGGTGATATTGTGGATTCGGATTCTATGGGGCTGGTTCGGTGATATTGTGGATTCTATGGGGTTGGTTCGGTGAGATTGTGGAGATTGTCGGAGATCAGCGGCGAATTCACGGTGATTGCCGGAATTTTAAAAAAAAAGTGACAGAAGGGTTTCATCTCCGTCGCCATCTGGAACAGGTTGATTTGGCCTCCTCCTCTCCCTCTGCAACAGGTCTAATGGTGGTGGAGCTCAACTAGAACTCCTTCACCGGAGCTCTGAACCCGCGGTTCTTCCTCCTCCCCTCTACAACAGGTCGGAACTTTTCCACTCTGCACCAGAGCTCAGCCTGAGTCACAACCCGTTGGTACAAGGCCCGGGTCGATAAGAACTTTTCCAGAATTTTTTTGACCCGCGGATGATATCTTTAATGAAACGATCTTGGCCGTCGGATGACGATCCGACGGCCAAAAAAAGAACTCGGCACCATAACAAAAAATCCTGCACCATAGAATCTGTGCAAGAAAAAAATTGGGGAGAAGCAGGGTTCAATCCCTAGCAATAACTAAAAATTTTTATTTTTAAATTACAAAAAATACCCTTAAAATTTGCAAAAAGGCCCCTGGCCAGCAGGCTGGACACCCAGTTGCTGGCCATGTAGCCGGACTGTTCTTATATAGTGGTGATTGGTGACTTTGAGGCCGGCGGCAGTTTGTATTTCTTGATCCCAACTTTTGGTTGGAAAGAATTTACTAATCACACTCACAACTTATGCCATATATGGTCTTGTACAAACCATAACATATATCAAACATCCAACAACGCTATCATATGGTACATTTGACATGTCATGAACTTATCATCGGTTTTTGGGAACTGAGAGGTAGACAAACTGAAATGATTTGCCAAAATTGTACTAACTGGTTTTGCATGACCCAAGATGAACCTATCCAACACCTTCTCAATATAATCATGCTGAGATAACCACATTCACCTAGCAGCTCTGTCTCTATGAATCTCCATCCCAAGAATCTTCTTGGCTTGCACCCAAATCCTTCATGTTGAACTCACTACTCAACAAAGTCCTCAACTTGTTTACCTCACTCATACTAACATATAATCCACATACAACAACAAAGAAATATATGAACCATCATCAAGACTCCTCACATAGATGCATATGCACTTATAAGATTTGAAATTGCCACATAAGTCTCACTTATGATGGATTGAGACGCACTATTAATCCACCTATTAGGTATGGTTTTTAAGATTTGATTTCTTATGCACTTATTACTAGTAGTAGGAATACTTCAACTTTTCAAGAGGCAATACAAAATCAAGAGAAAAGTAGATGGATGGGTGATGCATGCAAAGTGTACATGGTCAAGTTATAATTCGGTGCTAAAGAGCAAAGGTCATGATCAATAGAGAGGGACTCGTACACATGCAACTAATTCAAAAATATCAGTTAAGTAACCAAACATTCAGGTGGTGTATCTTTTAATCTACTGGACAGAATTAAACGAAACCAATTGTGATGGAAAGCTAATCAAGCCTAGAACAAATGTTGTGAGACACTTGATCCAAATTCACAATAGAAACGGACATAAAACATAGAATAGAGAAATGACTAAAGGTTGTGGTATGTTGGCTTTGCTCTACCACTAATGATGTGTCTTGTGAACCAAATAACCAATTCTTGCTAATCTAGAACCACAGAACCCACATATAACTAGCTAGTCTAACCAACATAAAGGCAGGTTAGGGCTAATATTCCAAGGACGGCCAATTGGTAAACATAGATAAAGCTTTGGCTCAACTAATATCTAAATGGTCTTGTTCTTGTGTGTGACACTGCAGGTTAGGGACAATAACCCAAGGACGACAGTGTGATTATGCCTATTGTAGAATCCACATATTTGACGTCTCAATATATGTAAATCACAAAAAAAACTTAAGATACTCCAGACAAAATAGCTCAAGGTTATCAAATCAACACATAATCATTCAAGACAGCAAGTATGGTTCTCAAGGTTCAATAAAACATTGTCAAAAGCAGTAAAGCTTGGCTCAACCGGGCTCCAAGTATACATAGTTAGCTCATGCTCGAAGCATGAGCTGATACAAGCATGGAGATGCAGCAGGAGGCCGGAGACATGGCTGGAACTGCAGAATATCAGCAACCGGAACACCAGATGACCAAAGTGTGTTGTCGCTCAGAAATTGCCTTCTTCGCCGCCTCCAAAGATGTCTCTCAATGAATTAGAGTTGTTCAGGACTTTTAGGTCGAGGTTCCTGTGAAGTTACAACATGGTCATCGAAGTACTATCGGAGATAAGCTCGACACAAGGGGCTACTTGGACATTTCCTAATCTTTTCTATAAATGGCTTGTTTTGCTTAATTGGATTGGAACTCCAAGTCCGCTACCTCTATTGCCTTTCTCGTCTAAATTTAAAGTGTAGAGGGCTCTTAAGGATGTATTGTGGTGAAATTACAGCACGACCCTCAATCTGGTTTGCAAGATATGCATGTTTTAATAGGCAGATCAATCACTTTGTCTTCTTCCAGTTTTGGCAAAACAACATCTTGGAGAGTTGTTGGTCTTTTCCAAAATTAGCAGCTTCTTGTCCCTTGATGTCTTAGGCTCTAAGTTTGCCTATATTGCACGGGATTATGTCACACATGACCCTAGTCCATCAAGTTGAGCATGGAATGAAGGAGATAGCACCAAGTATATGCATCCAAGATTTGAGTGTATTTTTTCAGTAATTAGAGTATATCTTCCCGATTTAGGACAACTCTACTCCAAACGATCCATAAATTTGCTCTGGCACAATTAAACACAAAATGAGACACAAATCACATGATTAGGGCATAATGTAATGAAATTTGCTAAGCTAAGTAAGCTTAAATGTGATAAAATATGAGCTTATCAATGGGTGCTATGGTTGGAGGAGATGGAGTCTCTACATAAGAATTAGACATGAGAGCTGGTGGACATTCCAAGTGTAAGATGGTGATAGGTTGCAAGTGGTTGTACAAGAAGAAAGAAGCGATTTTAGAAAAAGAAGGCGAAAAACTCAAGGCTCGTTTAGTGATAAAGGATTATTCACAGAGGAAAGAAGTTGATTATGATGAAATTTTCTCTCCTTTGGTTACACTTCCATCAAGACAATGTTAGACGTAGTAGCACATTCCGATATCCAATTGGAGCAGATGGACGTAAAGACAACATTCCTTCATGATGACTAGGTGGAACAGATTTATATGTGCAGCCCGAAGGATTCCGTTCCTTGGAGGGGAACATTTGGTTTGTAGTTTGAAAAAATTTATTTAAGGGTTGAAAGAGTCTCTGAAGTAACCGTACAAGAGGTTTGATCTCTTTATTATCAGGATTGGCTACAGAGGTGCAACTGTGGGAAGCCATCTAAATATGCGGTTGGCCATATGCACAGGAGGCAAGAGCTTTAAGTGGAGACTCTGTGTGATCTGGATGTCTTGTGGCTTTCCAGGCTTATGTATCTTAGCTGCCTGTAAAATATCTTGCAGAGTATGTGAAATTTCATGGATAACAGAATCTGAATTCAGAGCTGCCCTGTCAAAATGAAGTTTACATCTATGCTTCCAAAGTTCCCAATCGATAACAAGTGGGAGAAACTTCCTCAATAAGCTGATTGTAGCGTCCGCTGTAAGATCAAAGGTCTTATCGCCTTGATCATGTAGGATTGACTCCTAAATATCAAAATAGATCTGATAATTAATACGAATACAAAATCGTACCTTTATAGCGGAAGCGTGGTTGATCGTAATATTCCGGTCGAACAAATCTTTAAACGGGGCTACCAGAGTCCCAGTGGTATTCCACAACTAAAGACTCTCCTTCCGAGATGATGAGGCAGCACTTCGAGAGAACTAAAAAAACGGAAATGGAGGCTTACAATTAAGCGTCAAAGCATATGTTAGGGTTTGCGGCAATCTCCTTATTTATAGGAGTAGACATGGGCCAATATGAGTCAAATCCCATTTAATGTAATAATTATCTAAATTACAATTAAACACATTAATTACAATTTAATTCTTAATTACATTGTGCCATAATTACGTTAACGTCTAACAACTCCTACTCGGCTACATAAATCGTACTGTTTAACGTAATAACGTATTTATCTTACAGCTCTCACTCGGCTATACAAGCTGCATCCTAATAGCTCCCACTCGGCTACACAAGCCGCAATGGGTTGTTCAAACTTTTTCTCGATTCTTCATACGAGTAATGAGTTGTGCGATCAGTATAAGTAACACGTAACATCATGTTAAGTCACCATCAAATTAACATGACATTTTCAAAATGCAAATACCCCAAATCCTCTTTGCATCATCGATAGCTACGGATCCTCTTTAAACTATACAATATTTGGTTACATACATAATGTAACCGCATGAATAAATATGGTGAGCAAGACAGATTATTTCTTAGACACTAATGACCATTCATATCAACTCGATTGCTTTCCTAGCATGGTCCGCATAACTGTTAAGAACCAAAGTCGTTGGATTCATAGTAAAGTAGCATCATCAAGCCTCAACTTCAAGTCATAGCTCTAAGTCGAAGAGTAACGCTTAGGGTGGACTAAAAACGTCCTGTGATCACACAATGACAATCAAGGAAAAACTATTGTCATTTTAACAACGGTCGAACTATAGCACACATAGTATGATATGTGTGTCATGATATGGCTCCCACTCAGATGGGCATGTCATGATCTTATACCATGCGAATGCAGTCATTGATAAAAACACTTAGTCTTAATCCTATACATTCGGCTTTAAAGCTTAATGTGAATCCAGTTATTTCACATTTGATTTTCTAGGAATCTCATTTCAGACCTACTGAAGCGACTAATTTCAACTCTATCAGTCTCAACCTTCCTTCTACACAAGCATAAGGGTGATTTCCCGTGTGATAGGGCCAATCGTAAAGCTTTGTAACATTCTATATTGTGCCTTTATAATTAATTTGCAAACTCATAATAATTGCATAACGTGAAAAAGAAACGTCTTTCTATTTCACTAATCAATTCCTTACATAAGCATGTCCTCTTACATGTCTACAAGATGTCGTCAAACTCTACGAAATCTTAGACTCATGATATGAGCTCTAAACATATCTCTAGGAACGGGTTAGGTCATTTATTCTGCAATCATCTTGTCAGAATGAATATACTTGAATATGATATGCCTTTGTTGTCCAAACCAAAGTAATATCTTTTCTGAATGTGCTTCGTCCTCCTATGGAACATTGGATCCTTAGCGAACAAAATCACTACAGTATCTATCGCAATAGCGACCATACTCTATTTCTATAGTTGATATAGCAATGCAATCTTACTTATTACTGCATATAATATGACTCCCCTACCGAGGATGATGTGATATCTAGAGGTGAACTTGAACTCACCAAGATGTCTCCCCAATCGTCATCTGTGTATCCTTTTGAGTACATATCTCTCCCTTGATAACATAATTAGATCAGTCATACCACATAGGTAACGAATGATTCACTTAACTGCTTGCCAATGAGTAGGTCCCAGGTTTCGTTGGTGATGACTCACCAGTCCAATCATGAAACAAATGTCCAGCCTTGTACTACATAACATGACATACATTAAATTTCCTTGCATAAAAAACTGTGCTCATCTCCTCCTTCTCTTTATCTGTTTTGGGGCATTGCTCGAGGCTTAGTGCCAAACTCTTATTAACAGGAGTATTAACAGTGTTAGAATTATACATCCTGAATCGCTCTAAGATTTTGTTTGTTGAGACAGACCCAACAATCTCTTAGAATGATTTCTGCAAATCTCAACTCCTAGGACATACCTAGATCCGCCCATATCCTTTATCTCGAAGACAGAGGATAATCATTGTTTAATTGAGTTGATCTTTTCCATGTTGTTTCCGGCCAACAGTATGTCACTGATATTTGGAACAAGATTCATTCCTTTGTACTTAAGACATACATATAATGATCCTCATCTATCATGATGAAACCATACAACGTAATGGCTTCATATAATTAGAGTTACCATACTCTGGAAGATTATTTTAAACCATACATGAATCTTTCAACATGAAACACTTGTCTTCTTTTTCTGCTGAGACAAACCAGACAGGTTGATCCATGTAAATTTCTTTCTCAAGAACTTCATTGAGAAAGGCAGTCTTTACATCCATTTACTATAATTTGATATCCAAATAGACAACCAAGGACAGAAGTAGGCGAATAGAGTCCATTCTTACCACAGGAGAAATATCTCTTCGTAGTCAATACTCCCAAATTGGGTAAAGTCTTTTGCCACGAGTTAGGCTTTGAACTTTTCGATTGATTCATCCATATCGTGCTTAACCAGAATATCCATTTGCATCCAGTTGGTTTTCAACATTTTGACAGATTGAATAGTTCTCAGATCTCATTTATTTTCATTGATTCCATACATCCTTTATAGCACTAAGCCATTTTCACTATCGGCCTAGTCCATGTTCGTACGATGAGAGGTGGACTTTTATACTTTGAAATGTACGTAGAAGAACACATCTTCCTCAATCTGAAAGTATCCTCAAGGAACTCATCCATCAAATGATAGGATTTGCAGCTACTATTGTCAAAGAGCCATTCCCACTAAACCCAAAGTCAGTGTAATTCGTAGCTGCATCTGCATTAGGTACAGAAGGTTGCTGATCACCTTGCCTATTCGAATGACCACTCCCACTAACTCGTTGGTTGGTTGAATTTGTAGCCTCATCAGTTGAAGGTTTTAGAGACTGCTGATGAGGACTGACCTCATTTGCATTTATACCTTCATTTGGCAAGCTCGCACTTGCAATATGCGGGAGTTCCTGATCAAA
>JAOYMZ010046313.1:0-14574 GCA_025802335.1 Pinguicula primuliflora | reverse complement strand
ATATTGTCAGTTTCGAAACCATAAGGGGGTAAACTGACTTTACCCCAAACCACAAGGGGGTAAAGTGAATTTTACTCCATGTTCGAAATCGTTCGTTCTGCATTAATGTGTAATGAAAGTAAGGACTGATTGATATTTTCACCATCATTTAACAGTTCATTCAAACAAAAACAATCATATTGATAGGTAAATAAATGTGTATGTACGAATACATTGCAATAACTTTAAATTGAAATCAAAGTAACCGCTCTAGATTGTTTGATATGGTATCAAGCATAATCAAAATCAATTTAAAATTTTAAGCCCCTAACGAGATGGTCTTATATCTTATCATATACAAAAATAAAACTATCATACCAAAAATATTGTTTAACGTACCAGGATCGAACGAACAAATCCATGTTCGATCTCTGTTTGTTAAGTTTAACGAATGAATCGAGCTTGTTTGTTAAGGTTAACGAACGAACCGAGCTTATTTATTAAGCTTAACGAACAGAGTTTCGTGTTTGAACTTTGTTCGTTAAGGTTTGCGAACTGAACAAACGGGCTTGTTCACGAACAATTCTATTCGTTTACAGCCCTAGTTGGGAATAAGAATATGTCCAAAAAGAGGAAATTAAAGAATTTATTATACGAAAATGTTGTTCATACCAAAAAATTTTATGCAACGTAATAAAACAACGTCGTTTCGTAATATCTGAAGTGCAAAAAAATGGAAAAATATAAAACGACATCGTTTCACTAGTCATACAGAATGTTGTATAAAAATTTTCGGTATGACTAACATTGTTGTTTATTATAATATCATTTTTATACTCCACTAACCTTTAAAAAATTACAAAAATGACATCTATATTTAAAAATAAATTAAAAATCGAATATATTTGTATTTACCATAATAAACACTTATACTAAACCGTCAACTAACGTAATTACACTCATTCCTGCTAATCCCAACCACTGTTACGGTTTTCCCGATCACCAAAAAATACAAATCAACATTTTTCTTCTATTCTTCTTCCAGGTAGCCTCAAATTTTCCGAAAACACATTCAAAGAGAGCGATAGACACAAAGATATTCCAAACGGTTCCATATACTCAAACGAATGTTTTTTGAAACAATAGAGAGAGGTATTTCACAGCATCCCTCAAAATAGTCCCAGACTCTCTGCGCTATTTCCCCTTAGATGGTCCACTGACTCTTTCTTCAGGTGTTGTAAACAGCAAGATCACTTTGAAGCAAAAATCACACCAATCTGTCTGAGTCTCTCATCTACTGGCACAATATTCACCAAACTTCTCCACTTTAAGATACTCAGTTTCAATTCAGTAGAATGAGGTGATGCCATATTTGCTTGAACTGTCTACTGATTGAAGCCTTATTCCGTATCTGATTCCATGCTGCACGGAAGCTGAATATGTCATCTATTGACAGTTCCCAAATACATTTGTCTTCCTGCAGAAAGTTCACAATTTTGAATATTTCATCCCTTACTTCTGCAGGCAAATTTAAATCATTGCCACACCATTGGTGATTAGCTCTGAATTCACTCACCTTTGCACCAGAATCTCCTGATTGCACCAAACACCCAATAGGATCTGATGAGGTCCATTTATCCAACCAGAAATGGATTTTAGTGTCATCCCCTACCATCCCGAAGGAATTTGCTAGCATAATGTGTCTTGCTGCAACCAATCTTCTTCACATATGCGAGCTTCTACTATCAGCTTTTGCTGTGCAGGGGTTAGAATCTGAATAGTACTTCTGCCTCATAAATGTTGTCAGAGGTGATTCTTCTTTTCTAAGCTGCCACCATAACTTCATTGTAGCGGCTAGACATATGTGCTTCAAACTACGAATTCCCAGTCCATCCTTATTCAACGGAAGGCAAAGTTATTACCATGAAACCCAATGTTTCTTCTGCCTCTTCATCAACCCCCAGAACAAATGAGCAAACATTGTCTTTAGTTTCTTGATGATCAGCGGACTAGGCTGGAAAATACTATTTATACACACTTCATTAACATCATTTATATTTATGGTTGTGATTGTTGCTACGTCATAATATTGATAAATGATGTCAATAAAGTGTTTATAAATAACATTGGCCTTAGTCCTAACTATAGTATTTCTTTCATTTGCTTAAAAAATTGAACGACTACATTTAAACTCATCGTTGTTCACTTCCTCTACAATTAGGCGCTCCCTATTTCCAGAAAATTTGTCTTTCTGCCATGCGGGTGGCCTTTTTATGTAAATTGACATGCACCACTCTTCCAAAAGTCGGTGACACACACTGCTCAACTGTAGCCTAATAATAATAAACACTGACTTTAGGAAGACCGGTGTGTATATGAGGCTTAATTACGATGATTAGTAGACACCGAGTGATGAGCCCAATTCATATGCATTTTTGGACTCATTTAATTGACAATATTTGCTTGAAATCATATTTTTATATGTATTTTTGTATGATTTTACTTATTTTCTTCTTATTTTGTGTTTTAGGGTCAAGTTTATGTTAAATGAGGAGGAAAGGCTCAGAAGAAGGGAAATAAAGGCCCAAATCATATTTTAAAAGAGAAGCTTCTCTTGGAAGCTTTGAATGATCAAAAAGCAAATATATTTTACAAGCTCGCCTACCTCGCTTTGCTACATATATCTCCAAAATACACGAAAGAATTCCTCCTTCCTCTCCCAAAAATGAGCGTGGTTTTACACACAAAAGAAGAGTTTCTTATCCAAAACTTGTGTGGGCTAACTTGGAGGGCAAAAAGGACATTTCAAGCCTTTATCCCATGGATAAATAACCCCCTTCAACCATTGGAATACCTCTCTCTCCCCTTCATCACATTTTCACCAGATACATTTTCTCAAGTGGGTGAAGGGTTCAGCCAGTCACATTTTGGGTGGAGAACGGGAGCACGACATAACAGGCGGCGGTGGAGACATGGCAGCACATGGCAGAGACAGCCACCAGAGGAGGAACATCAAGATTTGAAGGAGGATTTTCACCTCTGCATCAAATGAGAACCTCTACTTTCTCTTCATATTGTCTTGACCCTTTTAGTTTATTTAGTTTGTTTAGCTTAGTTTCAAGCATGTTTAGCTAGTTTTCTTATGGGATTGAGCACTTAGCCCTTGAACTTGTTATGTAACTTGATTATGTTTCTTAAATATCTATTTGGAGTTTTCATTAATGTTTGGTGGATTGCTTGAATGATTTGATTCCTAAGATGATTATGGGAGTAGAGATTAGGGTTGGGTCACAATTAAAATCTCTTAATTGATAGTTTGATTGGAATTTTGCCTGGACTTAATTACTTGCTACTTAGTTGACTAGGGTTAAATGTTCAAGTGATTGTAAGGCTATTAATTAAACTCACCATTTATTTGAAAGTTACATTAGATTAAGAGCATGTTTAAGTAGCATACAAGGAAAGGGTTAGTGTCTAAACCCGTACTTATCTTCACTTAGATTCAATTTCCTAGTTGCTATTTTCATTAGCTTCACTTGTGGCCAGTCACTTGTTTTAGTTACAATCAGCCAGTCACTTGTTGGGGCCAGTTACTCGTCTTCTTAGGTTAGCTATTGTTTTCCTTTAGTTTACATTCGGTCACTTTTAGTTCTTATTTAAAAACAACTCTAAACGATTTTTGGTTTGTTTATAAGAATATAGTTAAGCACTTAAATGTTCACTAGTCACTAATCCAATCCTAAATCCTTCGAAAATCGACTCGGAGCGTCTTTACTTTCTGCACGAGTCTAAAGTTGTCTTAGATTATAAATTTAAATGCGATTGGATTGTAACACTATGCAAAATCCTCATCACCGAGTTTTCGAAGGGTAATGTATATAAAACCGGACTTTCGAAGGTCGGTCTTTTCGAATCTTTGACTGGTCAAATACATCTGGAAGTTGACTAGATTTTGAAAGTGTGGTGACATACCTATAAATCTCTCCCCTCCATTTCATTCTTGTATACCAAACAAACAAACAATTTTGCCAATTAGAGTGTCCATTCGAGTTCAAGCAACCTGTTTTAGTGGAGATGACAATAATTAATAGGTCTTATATTTATTTAATTTGATTATGTAAGCATTATATTATTTATTCTTAACTTTTTATTATAGATAATGAGCGACAATAGTGATTCGTGTTGTATACTACCAAATTCAAATGAGCCCAAACGGCGGAAAATTCTACTTGATGCACAGCGATTGGACTAGCAATATCTGGTAAGCGTGATGAGGATTGTGGCGGTTGTGATTTCTTTGGCCAGTTTTAAGTCAGGATTTGCGCACCGATATTGGAGTAGGGTATATGATGCCCTTGACAAGGAACCACCCGCTCATTGTCAATGTAAAAGACCAGTTTGTATGGTGGAAGAGACACTATTTCATGTTAAAACGTTCATGCTAGAGAACCATGTGTTTATTGATCCCACGACTAATTTACTTTTGGTAGACTACGAAGCAAATTTTACTAGTTATTGTAAATATCTCAAAATATGAACTTGACGAATTTTGGATCTTGAAAAGTTCTGTGCGAATATTTAATCTGGACTATTTGTATTGGTATCACACTTATTAGATTGCACATCTTGTACTGAACTTATTTTATTCAACTTGTTGCATCAATATAATGATTACGTTAATAAAACGAACATCAAAAGGGGTAATGTCATAATATGAGTAGCTTTAGTCATAATATCTGCCGTTATGCATTTCTGGAGGAGGTTTCTTCTTCTACAAAAAAAAACTAAACATTTTCCATCGTTTGTCCGAAAATCGGGTGATCTAAATATATTTGACAGATCAAATATTTGAAAAGATCGTGCTCGTAAATCCGATTTTATATACACCGCCCTTCAAATACTCGATGACTACTAATCACTGTAATTAAGACTTGCAATATACTTTCAAATGACAATGTTTATAATTACCCTATGCAGTCTTTTGGAAGTGAGGAGCATGTAAGACATAAAAATAATAATAATAATAATAGGTGTATATAATTTTGGTGTACACATTGGTGGATCATTTCGCGCGTGCACATTCTATTGGTTGGAGAAATTTTCTACTGTTGAACAGTTATTTGTTGGACAATTTGTAATTGTGTTGGACAATCCATATGAGTCGTCGAATTAAAATTTGACGACCAAGATCAAACAACACTTTAAAATCTCACTTGACACCCACAAAATGGATCCTCAAGTTGTAACCCATTTTAGCGATGGATTCTTCCTTCTATGAGTCGGTCGAAATCTAGCTATAAGTTTTGGCAGTCAGATTCACTTCCAACAAGCAAGGATTCGAAGCAGCGCCGCAATAAGATAGGTGGGTTATCCGTTTTTCCTCGAATTTTGGTTACTCCACTTCCATTGACTTACCTGTTATACCCAAGCAAGGATTTACTGTTTTGTGGGAAACAGAAAGAAGCAGTGACAAAATAAGATAGGTGGGTTATCTGCTTTTCGTCGAATTTTGGTTACTCCACTTCCATTGACTTACCTGTTACACCCAAGCAAGGATTCACTGTTTTGTGGGAAAAAGAAAGAAGCAGCGGTGCAATAAGATAGTTGGGTAATCCGCTTTTCGTTGAATTTTGGTTACTAAAGCTGGAAGACGAGAGTTCGGGTGGAAGTTGTGGCGCAATAAAATGTAGGCTCAAGATGGAACACGAGAGTTCGGGTGGAAGAGATGAGAAAATGGGCTTTGTAGAGATTCGTTTTTTAGAATGGGCACGTGATGTATTTAATGTGCTGTTAGATCTGGTCCGTCAGGTTTCAATTCAATGGACCAGATTAATTGTCCAACACTGTTAGGCCTTGTGCAACAAGTAATGATCTCCTATTGATTGTACACCATTATATAAAATAAACTTATGTACACCTATTATTTCAACAAAAAAAAATTGCCCCGTATTTCCCGGATCGCCTTCTCCACTGGTCAATTTTTTTCTACCACAAGGTCATCGCACCTTTTTAAAAATGTCATTGCTCGGACTTGGGAAGTCCGGGAATAGCACTCGGACTTAGCAAGTCCGAGAATTGCCATCCGAACTTGCCAAGTCCTAGATTCTTAGATCCCGGACTTTGGAAGTCCGGGCGTGATTAAGATTCTTAATCATAAAGATTAAGATATCCCGGACTTGGAAAGTCTGAGACTGGGCTAAAACAAGAAAAAAAAGCAAGCGAAGATCTGCATAAGCTGAAACGAAGACTGTTGGGAAGAATTGAGGGCATTCAGTAGAAGGACCCAAATCGAATTGACAAGGGCCTATTTAAACTGGAAGCAAAGTTGAGGAAGGAGTTGAAAATGATATTGTCATAGGAGTATGAACTCCGGAGGCATAATGGAAGGGCACGATGGATGGTTCAAGGTGATAGGAACACCAAAGCATTCCACAGGCGATTTAAACCACAAGGAAGAAAGACGGTCGCGACAAAAATGCTAACACAAGCAGGGTTTTGGACCACAAATCACGTGGAAATAGTAGAGAAGGTTACTATATTCTTTGTGGATCTATATAAGGAACAAGGCCCCCCTCCAACTGGAAAGTATGAGATGAGGGGCGAATTCCCCACCATTTTGGCTGAACATATGCGATTGTTACACAACACAGTGACAAGTGATGAAGTGAAGATTGCAACTTTTGGAATGAATCCTTGCAAGGCTGCGAGACGAGATGGTTTTGGCACTGGCTTTTTCTAGCACAACTGGGAAACTATCGACCCTGCCATATTTAGAATGGTTTAGCACTCCTTTGCTACAGGCATTGTAGATGAATCAATTAACAAAGGCTCCATAATTCTGCTTGCAAAGGTCGACAATCCGAGTAGCTCGGGTGACTACAGGCCTAGAACATTATTGAATATTGCCGTAAAGATTGTTACAAAGGTGCTGGAAAATCGAATGAGCATTGACATGCCAAAACTAATCTCTGTGCATCAATCGGGATTTATAAAAGGGAGAAATATAGTGGAGAACATCGCCATGGTTCAGAAGGCGCATCATCTGTTCCTTAACAACAATAGACAGTGCTGGATGGCCCTTAAGATTGACCTTATAAAAGCATTTGATCGGATGAGTTGGGTTTTCATTGAGGATACATTACTAGATGCTGGATTTCCAGTAATAATAGTGAAGCTCATACTCAGTCTGTTGGAAACTAGCAAACTTCAAGTCATCTAGGACGATATCGTAGGCCCCTGGTTCTGACCAAGGCGGGGAGTACGATAGGGAGACCTAATCTCACCATATATCTTCGTTTTATGTATGGAAAGGCTGTCACACACCATTATCCAGCAGGTTAACAGAGGTGCGTGGAAGCCTCTTACATTTGGGAGAACGAAGTTGCCTCTGTCCCATATGATGTTCGAGGACGACTTAGTCTTATTCGCGGTGGTAAGTATGGAACAAGTTATAAAGGTTAAATCAATTCTGGAAGATTTCACAATTTACTCTGGCCAAAAGGTCAATGGTTTTAAATCATGCATCCTATTCTCACCCATGGTGGATCAGCTCAACAGACAGAATATCAGTAGTTTCTTAGACATACCGGAGGTTGCGTCCTTCAATAAGCACCTTGGAATTCAGATTCATCACGGGAGACAGAGGAAACGAGATCATACAATGCAAATCCAAAAAATCAAAAGAAGGGCTCAAAGCTGGAAAGGGCACAAGATTTCTCTGGCAGGCAGGGCAACATTATGCCAGACGATTCTTGGAAGCCTCCTAGGTTATGTGATGCAGTCAACATTGCTGCTCAAATCCACTGCGGAAGAAATAGACAAGGTCAGACGACAATTCCTATGGGGCAGTGATGAATCAACCCACAAGCCCGCCTTGCTTAGGAATCTGTAAACTACAAGCCAAGGGGGGCACGGTTTAAGGAGTATGAAGGATAACAATCTGGCACTTCTACTCAAATTGGCATGGGTCATTGTTGCTGTAAAACCATCACTATGGAAGTCTATTTTTCGAGCGACGTATAATCTACAGAAGCATCAGCCACACAACTCCTACCAAAGAAGGCTGACTCTCAACTTTACCACAACCTACAGAAAGTTTGGGGGCTACTAGTTGACGGGCTTTACTGGCATATAGGAGATGGTTGCGGTTGCAGATTCTGGCTGGACAAGTGGATTCCCACCTGTGACCCCCTGATCCATCAGGTAAGCGCTTCTATCCCCCGAATGAATTGCAGGTACCTGTGTGTTTCTACTTGTTGTCTGCAGGTGGCTGGAACTGGACCAAACTGGAGCAAGTACTGCCAGTCGACATACTTCACCTATTACATAGGATCCCACATCCAGACATTGCTGCAAGCCCGGACTCGATAGCATGGAAACACATGCCTGCGGGTGAATTCTCTTTAGCCTCAGCATATCAGCAGTTAGGCGGGTTGATGGATGAATCTGAAGACTCCTTCTGGAAGGAAATCTAGAGACTAAGTGTGCCCGAAAGACTTAAAGTGTTCATGTGGAAAATGATTCGTGATCTCTTATGGACAGATGACAAACGATGGAGATGCCATATTGTCGATTCGTTGAATTGTCACTTGTGTGGGAACATAGAATCTATACTACACGTTATGCGTGATTATTATAGGAGTGCTAAAGTATGGCATCAACTTAAAGGCATTCGGGGTCGAGAATTCTGGACAGAGGTATGCACTCAAACCTGGTTGAGAACTAACTTGTCGTCTCATGTCCTTGTAGAAGATATTCCCCATTATGTTTGGTTCGTGATCGCTTGTTGGACGATCTGGACAATACGGAATGACGAAATCTTTAACAACAAGGCGACCACACTTAATGGGTTAGCAATGAGTGTGGAGGTTGTAGCAAGAGAGACACATAGAAGCTTCTTGATTTGCTCCATGAAAGGAATGCGCCGGGGACAACGCTTGCACAAGGTGGTCAACAGAGAGGAACTCTGTCACCTACAACCACTGGTAGGAGCACTCTACTGGTCAGGTGGCAGGGGATCTTAACTCAACGGCAAGGAATGGGGAGATCAGAGGAACATCTTTCCGATCAGAGTTTTATTCTAGCAACAGATGTTGCCTCAAGCAATGATTTCGCTCGTATTGGAGGGATCATTTGAACATCTCAAGGTGCCAGAATTCTCGCATTCCGTCAAAACATTGGAAGAGCCAATCCTCATGTTGCAGAACTATGGGCAATTTTCGTGGGTCTCAAGGAGGCAGCCCGACTTTGCATCAGTCATCTCCGTTGTTTGTCGGACTGTTCTAAGGCCATTAAACTAATCTTTGCAGACTCGGAAGAAATTACCAATCCACTGATCATAAGGATACGACTACTTCGATCCAAGTTCCAATCATTTGAGCTGAAATATCAGTCGTGACTAAACAACAAAGAAGCAGACAAGCTGGCTAAGGAAGGGCGAATTCGACAATCTTATGATCTAGTCTGCGAGTCCTGCGCAGTGCCTAGGCCTCACATGAACGATGAGGCGTATTCCGCGAGCTAGCTACATGACCCGGCAACATCTCTGTAACAACATCCAGGATGACAATACATTTTTGATCCGCCATGATTATCGATTTGATTTGGGCTTGGTTGTAAGGTGTAGTTTTTTTTTTTTTTTGTTAAAATAGTTCTTTGGCCTCCTCAATATTAAAAAAAAAGGCCGTAAAAAAAATTGCCCTTATTTCCCGGTTCGCCTTCTCCACTAGTAGCCAAAACGGCATCGTCTTGCTCGTCCGCGGGAGCTTTTGATTTCACGAGAAATCCGACCGGAGTTCAGGGCCTGAACTTCAGGCCATCGATTGCCTCAGGAATTAAGGTATGATTTTTTTTAACATTCCGTCGCCGTGACATTGGTTCTACAGATTTGGGTAATCGATCGGTATCGAAGTCCATAAACCCTAATTCCTAGCTGGAGGAGTTGTGGTTTTAGATGAGCATTCTAGCTCTGATTCAAGTCTTCTGCAGAATCCTTTGTCTGAAACATTAAAGGAGAAAAATGGATGGGGATCTTAAAATCTCGCTTGACAAGCTGCCGATTAAAAGGCTCGAAGCTATTGAGGAAAATGGCCTCGAACGATTCCCCACGTTAGTACTGTTATCCTCCTTTTCATCAATGTTAAGTGCAATGTAAGGGTTTGGTGTACAGTCTTGATGAATGCGTGATTTTTTGGTGCATATATGTGATAGCGATGTGGGTTATGATGATAAGAGAGCGAGCTTAATAAGAAGAATAGACTTTGGTTGGGTGGTAGAGCGAGAAGATCCCAGTAAGAAGCAGAAGACGGAGAGTGCAAGTGCTAAAGAGGGAACGAACAGTCAGCAGCAATGGCCGTGGCAAGGTTTAGTGGAGAATCTGCAGTTAGCTCACCAAGAACTCTCCGTCATTATTGATCTCATCAACACGGTAAAATAATTCAGCGCCCTGTTTGGAAGTCTATTGTCTAAATCTGTTTCCAATATGTCTATATATGCCTGCTTAATCACTTGATTTACGGGAGTGAGCCTTAATGCATGAAATGCATCATAATGTTTTTGCAGTTCTGGGAAGTTTTTTTTATGATTTTAATGACAATTAATTCTTCACTAATCTGATGGCCACAAACAGGTTGAGGCAAATGATGCTGTTACAGTTGCTGGCATGACTCGGCCAAAGCAGTTGCCAACCGAACAGCTATCTGATCTTGCTGTGTCTACCGCGACTAAACTTCAGAGTTTCAGGGTACCTTAGTCTAGATATTTGGTTGTTTTAGCCTTCGTCGTAAATAAGTACGGGGTGCTTTTCTGGATAGCTGATGCAGTAATTTTCTCTCGATTCTTAGTGCTGACTGCTACCTATGTGAATTTGACAGTTATGATTTCCTCTTATTATTTTGGTTAAAATCTCTTTGTAAAATTTGCAGAATCTTGGAAAATACTTCAAGCAGTCTGCCAAAGCATTGGAGGAGCAAACATCAAGAGAAGCTAGATTTTATGGTGCTCTCATCAGGTGAAAGTTTGAAGAACTGTGGAAAAGATAGTTTTTCTTTCGCGGTATCCATAATTGCATGATATATGTGATACGCCCCCACCCCAACAACAAAACTAACCAAAATCTGGTTTAACTTCTCGCTTCATGTTCCTATTGATAACAGATTGCAACAGAATTGGAAGATAAAAAAACATCGATTGGTTGCTGCTGCCTCTGGAAATGAAGGGTTCTATATTGATTTGTCTGACAATTCCTTATATGAGTTGGCTCCTGCATTTCGCCCTTCTTCCTTGTCTACCATTCCTGTTGAGCATGACCATTCTGGAATGCTTGCTGTGAATTTGAAACGGAATTCGTGTCAATTTCTTCAGTTTGAGTTTCTGGGTCTTAATTCTGCTCATAGCACGAAACACTCTGGCAACACCAAGATATTGGCAATATGTGAGGATTCTTCCAAAGAAACTCGGAAAAAGCATTCAAGTGATGACGAAAGTATTAGGGAAATACATTTGAGGCTCTGCGAAGTTCATCGTGCAATACATGATGCGCAGGTGGGATTTGCTTTCAATTTTCTTCACATGGCTTTCATCTACCTCGCCTAATCTAAATACTTGGGGTCATCTGGTGTTTCTGTCTATAATTTAGTATTATCATTCTTGTGTTCCAGGTTTTCGATTTGGTCAATCGCAACGCATGTTATCCATCATTTGGTGTATATCTGACGGGAATAAAAGAAAATTTTCTGAGCCTGAGCATCGGTCAAGGAGCATCTATTTGCGTTTCACTTACATCACCTGCTCAAGATGATCAAAAAATCTGCGTGTCAGAAGAAAATGCAGCATACACCTCGCCTGAAGCTATATCTGGCGAAGGAACAGATTATCGGAAGAAGTTGGGTCTCCCCAATCAAATCGGTTTTGAGATTTACTTGCACCAGCTATTTCATGAGCATGTTTTTAAAAAAGCTAAAGATAAAGCAATATCGCGGTCGAGAAGTCAAACGCCTAACCAGACACTTAAAGACAATTCTAGCATTCTCAGCCACTTCTGCATGTCCCTTGCTCACAGAATCTTCTCCAACAAAGTTCTCTCTGTGCTTGAAAATCTGGTATGTTCTCGAGTTCTTGCTTTTAATAGAAAATACCATAGAGAATATGTTATGTAAAATATAGTTGAAACATGATTGTGCAGCTTTAGGAACACGTATTGAGCTATTCATGCACGAATATAACATATGTATGTATTTAAAGGTTAGCAGGACACCGTATGTCTGCTTGATCTCTCATCCAACTCGGCATTCCCGGATATCTTCATGGACAATTTCGATGAAGCTTCCTCAATCAATCTTTCATGTAGCCAGCCAAACTCAGTCATCCGCTCCCAAAACTGTGAAAAATACAAGATCTCGGTTCTGGACAAAGGTAGTGGTTATTGATGAGTGCATCAAGGTCGAAGGAGAAGGTGCTCCCAGTGTCGTTGGTCCATTCAAAGGGAAGTCCGAGAGTGTGTCTTCCGTAAATGGATATGATTGCGACTTGGCAGATCTTCCTATAATACTCCTACTTCAGGTACATTTACAGTAGAGAATACTTGTTCACCCATTTTCTTGCTTTATGTTACTGATTATGCTCCCAAAATTGGAATAGAAGAATTGAATATAGAATCAAATTTAGAACAAAGGAGATCATTTTATGATGGTTTCCCAGAACAGTAAAAACCTCTCTTGCTAAAATGTGCCACAAGAATATGTTTTTGCTATGATTCTCTAGCAACTGTATAAGCGTGGACTGTAACATATCCTATTTTCTCCTTATGACTGATTTGTTGAGGATGAGGTGTACCATGTATATACTATGCAGTGCCCATGTGACACTGCGGGATTGGTGTGGCAGGTGGGCCGATGTTTAGCACTTTTGCGCGGGTCCGCAGACCGACCAATCCCGCAGTGCCACGAGGGCACTGCAGTGAGGAGCTCACTGTATACTCTCCAATTCCTCCCGCAGTGTCCTATACAGTGATGAGCTCATTGTATACTCCCCAATTCCGAACGATCTTCATTACATGAGTTGCTTAATTGAGGAACACTATCGTAGGTTGCCAGCCAAATTATCCATTGGTTGCATGAGGAAGCCCTTACCGTGGGTGTCAAAGCGACCATCGACTTCTTAGCCCTGGCATTTGAGCTGGAGCAGGGCGAAGTTGTTCGTCTGGTGGCTCATGTAGACCCTGAAAATGCCAAGGGGTGCATCTCCTGGTGGTTAACGGTGGATGATGATGGCCTCACAATGGAACATCACCACTTTCGTTCTGAAATACCCATTGTTGAATCCGAAAGCCGGAAATTCTTGGGATATTTGCCTCTTGATGTATTGTACTCGACTTTGTTGGACTTCTTGAACTTGTGCAGCTGTTAAAGGACATGTAAGTACGTAGATTTTGAGGTTGGAGCAGCTTGATCCGGACGTGACCATTTCAGCAATTTATAATCTCCCAAGGAGAAATTACAGACGACAAGTTGTGAGCGAATTTTCGAAAAATGATATAAGACACCCTCATTATATGCACGTCCCCACTCAAACCATGTGAGAGCACACACACAATGTTAGGTATGTGTGGAGCTCATATTTATAAATGTGAGAGGTATTTGCATTTCTACTTGTATGTGTTTTATATCATTTTTGCGAATTTTTCTCAGTTGTCTGATCATATCATTTTTTTTGTTTAAAAACTCAATAAAAACGTGTGAAAATTATAGAGTTTGCACCACATGAGAGTTGATTGAAGTGCCACTTACCGACTTTTAAGGTGCGTTAGATCAGCAGTTGCTGTCAATTGTTATGAGCGAATAAAATGAATTTTCAAGTGGGTGTAAACAATAAACATTCAAAGGATGATGGTGCTAAGAGTAGGGGACGCTATTTTAAGCGTGTCTGATATGCCCAATTACAAAAAATAAATTATTTAGTAGATCAATAGATTCATGCTTCGTCTATGATTGACTTAATTGTTGAAAATTTATAAACCTTAATAAAGAATTACTTATCGAAAATACGGTGAAATATGAGTATTTTGGTTTTATATGTATAACTTTTTTATTAGTACGACAAATTCCACAAATGACCCGTGACAACACACAATTGAAAAAAAATATATAATTACGATACACGATACGACAACACACAATAATTTGGATTGACCACCCAATGGGTGGGAAATGCGTAAGAGAGAGGTGCTCTGCTTTCAAACCAATCAAGCAGTAATATATCTTTAGAAGCTTCCTACTTATCCAAACAACAAAAAATTTTAAGAAGCTTCCTTTCCATCATCAACGTCAAACTCAAAATCCCATTTCGTGGATGTATGTATGGATGGACAAGTAGGACAATTATGGTTAATTTTATGTGATCAATTATCATTAATTTTTAATAAAAATGTTATTTGTACACAACTTATTAATATCATTTATTGATATTTTAATGTAACAATCATCACAATCACAATTAAAAAAAAAGATAATATAATTTGTGGTTATGATGATTGTCACATCGTAATGTTAATAAAGTGTTTATGCGTAGCATTGCCCTTTTTTAATTGTGGCAACACTC
>JAOYMZ010046302.1:0-14574 GCA_025802335.1 Pinguicula primuliflora | reverse complement strand
GCGGTGGATTGGGAACGCATCCAGATATTTGTGAGGATCTTTCAGCTATATTATGATGCAACAAATGTGTTCTCGGCATCAAAAATGCCGACGACACATTTGTTTTTTGCTCAAATATTCAAGATCACACAATCTTTGGATGATTTGAGCGACTGTAGTGATGGCTTTGTTGCTGAAATGGCCCAAAGGATGCAACTCAAATTTGATGCTTATTGGGGAGAGCTTCAGATCACGAATTCAAAGCGCAAGATTAATTAGTTCCTATTTGTAGCTGCAGTGTTAGATCCAATCAATAAATTGACGTGGTTTGAGTATTAGTTCAACAGGTTACCTAAACCCTTAAACTTATATTTCGAGTTCTATACTTATATTCGATGTTATTGTTTATTTGTTTAGTTTAGTATACTAGTTAACTTAATACATATAGGCTATAGTCACATTTTTACAAGTTGACTAAATACAAGCTCCGGAAATTTGACTCACACAAACAAAGAGCGAGCTAAGAGGTGGCCAAAGTCAAAGCTATTGTTGAAAGGGTTTTTAACGAGTATAATGACTTGCCGCCACAGGATTCACAAGAGCAGTCAGCCACACCACTACCTCTACCTACTAATACTAGTACTACTACAACTTACGGTAATGATCTGAATGATTATTTTATTTGTCAGTAGTCAGTACTACTTAATTCTTCTTATCAATTTGAATATGTATTGCATTTTTGTAAAATACTACAGGGACATCACAAAATATTCCTACAGTGCAACATTTTGTTGAAGTTGATTTTGAAGCTTACAAGGTGATGAAAGAAAGATCTGATGATGTCAGCGAGTTTGAGAGGTATGTGAAGGGCTCATGTGAGCCAAATGATCCAAGCTTTAACATTCTGACCTGGTGGAAGCAGCATGAACGCAAGTATCCAGTATTGGCAAGGATGGCAAAAGATATTTTGGCCATCCACTATCCACGGTTTCATCAGAGTTGTCATTTAGCACTAGTGGCAGGGTGGTTTCACCACATCGTAGTTCTTTGCTTCTTTCCACGGTTGAAGGTTTGATCGCGCAAGACTGGATTATTTCTTCTTGCAACATTATTCTAGAGTTTGAAGCACTATTACTAGATGACCCCGAGGATGATCCAAATATGGTTATATTTGAGACAGGTAACATAACTAACATTATTACATAATACATTACAAGGTTACAACTAATTTGTTTTATTATGATTTATGAGTACCCATTTTAATATTATTTGACAATTATTAATATTTTCATTTCATTCAGGTCTCCACACCGATCCTGAATGAATAATCAATTCATTCAAGGCCATTCGTATAAATTAGCGAGTAGTGACTTGGTGGTACGGTATGAAATTGGTATGGACGTATGGTAGTTCGATGGACTTTTGCTCTCGTATAACTATGTTTTTTGTGGATAAATGTTCAGACTTGATTATGTTTTGTTCTGGTTAGGCCTCCTGGTTTTGTTCTGGACCTAGGCCTCCTGGTTTTGTTCTGGACCTAGGCCTCCTGGTTTTGTTCTGGACTTAGGTTGTTCTGGTTTTAGGCGTATGCTGTTTTTTTGTTCTGTAATTGGCACTGGTTCTCTTCTGACTCGAATTGCTACTGGTTTTGTAGTGTTGGTTATTTTCCAAAGGGAGACTTCTGCTAGAATGATCTGACATTTGTGATGGAATTTCATCCCTTATTTGAAGTGCATCTGCTGAGCTCGAAGTTAGTGAAATTATGAAGTTTTATGAAGTTCACTACTGTCTGTTAGATTGTTTCCAGTAGCAGGTTTCTGTTCAGATGACTGATCATTTGCAATTTGAAACGAACGGTAATAAATAAGACCTGCAGTCGCAGCACTACCGCGGTAACCACTCGTCGGTTACCGCAACCGACGGTGCGGTTATTGCAGGTTGTCCGGTACCGAAATTCTGCAACCGATAAGTATGCAGTCGGTTGTGGTAGTCGTTCGGTCGGTTGAAAAACCGACCAACCGACAGGCCTACTTCAAATCATCGGATTACATGGCTGAATTCCCACTGCTTTCACTGCCTGATAACACCTCCAGGGTGCGAAACGATATCTGGAGGGCAGGAGCTACGGAAAGCTGGTTTGTAAATGAACTTTCAGTAGAGCTCAACAATGGAAGGACGACGCTTTTCTGGACCACCAACTGGACTGGAGAAGGCACTTTAGTAACTCGTTTTAGTGATCTATTCAGTCTAGTAAGGGATAAGGAATCTAATGTGAAGGGGATCCTACAAGATCAAGAGGTGTTGGCAACGAACAGGTTGACATTTAGACGACAACTTTGATCTTGGGAACAAGAAAGACTGGATACACTAGTCGGACAGACAGTTTGGGAACAATCTGATGATGGCTACCAGGACTCTTGGTGTTGGAAGGGAGATGTCACAGGCACGTACGCGGTGGCCTCTTCTTATTCACTAATCTGCCATAGTAAGGTAGATCCAGTCGAGGCGAACAGAAGCTACCTATGCATTGCATGGGGAAAACTAGCTCCTATAAGAGTTCAAATCTTCGCTTGGAGATTGCTGCAAGGATGGATAGCGACGATGGACAACATAAGGCGCATAGGTGTCACACTGGAGGATACTGTCGCACGTTGTGTTTGGTTTGGTTAGAAGAGGAAAGTTTTTCGCATCTGTTCTGCACCTGCCAACACGCTGATAAAAGTATGGGGCCAAATCTGTAACTGGATGGAGATCCAGGTCACTCAACAGTCTGAAATTATCACTCACCTGTAGGAATTTATGCTATGTCGCCAAGGTAAATGATGGAAAGAAATAGCCAGAGCAATATGGCATGCAACGACATGGTTCCTATGGAAGGAGAGAAATAATGTCTGTTTCGATGGCGAAGAGATTAATAATGTGTTTGAGACTGTGAAGATAGTAGTGTGGTATTGGATTGAAGCTCCCAGCTTCTTATCTGCTATATACTCTATAAACACTTGGATGCACACTCCCTCTCTGATATTTATTCCCTGATGTATTGGCAAGACTTATTTAAGTAGAGGCTAATAGTTTAGTTGCTGGAAGAACTCACATGTACATAGCTCTGTAATTATCATTTTTGTAGTTTAATACAATACCAATTATCCCAAAAAAAATACAATAAAATTCTCCCAATTTCAAGTTCTTCTTTCCTTCAATGTGCTCATTTATGTAGAGAAACGAAAAAATTACAATGTCTCATTTTCAGTTTACGGATGATATTGTGTTATGGGAGCAATGTACGTGGGATAATATTAATGGAATTAAAAAAATATTGAGAAGTTTTGAATTATCTCTGGCCTGAAAATTAACTTTCAAAGAGTGAGTTGATAGGATCAGGCTAATGGAGAAATTTTACGGTCCAGAATGTTAGGACAAGATTAATGATGTTAGGTTCAGGATGGTAATCGTGACCATTGATTCACAACATTTGAATAGTCAGGATTACCGACTTAACATCATTAATCTGGTCCTAACGTTCTGGACTGAAAAATTGCTCCGATTTCTTGCCTTCTGTGATGCAAATAATAATTCGGAGGGAATGATATGAAAGAGGTAATGGTGGGAAAAAAAACTTTGTTTTTGTTGAAAAATATATTTGAGGAGTCTATATAGCTACATAATTTTATATATAATTTTACACATGTTTTGCATATCATCGTAATTCCGGCCATTGTCACTACCTACAACCAGAATTGGCCATACCAATAGAAAGTCTGTATACTTGAGACCAAAAGGCTTATGATCAGATGTGATTTTAGCACCTTGGTCGCCCTTAATTTTGCTAATTTTTTTCCTTTTTGGTCAAGTAATTCTTAATTATGCTTTAGAAATGTCCAATAACAAAGTTGCCGCAACCAAAATCGAAGCCTAGGTTGTTTAACATTATTTTATGAATTTAGATCACATTTATTATATGTTACTCATACTCCAAAAATGATATAGTGCACCCGCATCATTTTCACACCTCCCTTACAATAAAGTGCATGGCCCCACAAATACTAATATTGGTGTGTACTTGTGAGGGATATGAAGAGGCGTGTATAATTGGGTACGTGGCTATATCATTACTCTTCATACTCATACTTCCAACTCCATTTTTTCCTAGTTGGAGATGGAGACATAGGTTTGATATTTATTGCACGTCAGAACTCCAGTGGAGTGTTGTGGGAACTCACAACTGCCGGCCGGGATTTTACCAAAAATAGCCTAACGGGAACCCAATTCGGTCACGTCCATATCGTCATCAGTATATACTTAGCAATTCTAGAAATGTTGGACAGCCCCTGAAGTTGCCCAGCGACGACTTAGCCATCCCTAAAAGCAGACGCGGCAGAGTTGACTGCGTCTACTACCGCTACCGCCATCTACATTAGCACACAGTTAAAAAAAAAATATCTCATTCAAGTCAGCTATCGGGTATCGGGTTTTGCACACAGTTTAAAAAAAAAAAAAAGTCAGCTATCGGGTTTTGCCGCTGAAACTTCGGGTGCCCCGAATTGCATCCCATCCCCTCTTCTGATTTCTGCAGATTTATTCCGTGGCCTGTTAAGTGTCATTAAATTGACTTAATGACGAGATTTGACGACGGGATTGCATATAAATGAATACACAACACAGCATAGCACAGCACACCGGATTTCAACTAAAAATCACGTTAGTCCCTACAGACAAATCACTCCTACCGCCTACAATAAGAGAAACACGTCAGTTAATGCGTCTCATTTTCCCGAGCTGCTATTAACCTGTGAATAATAAGAAATCGTTAGATGGATCCTGAATGGCCAGACCCGTTCAGCGCTCAAGCGGTCTATTCGTCTGCCTAAACGGGCTTTTAAGCGGGTTAAACAATAATTCGATTAAGGTAGAGGCTAGGCTATGCCTAAGCGATGCATGTGACCTTCTCAAATAAAGGACCCACACAAAAAAAGTCCATTTATTTCTTCTTTCTCTTTGTCACCAAACCATTTAAAGCGAAACATAGACAGAAGGGACAACGGTTAAAATGAGAAATAATAGACTTACGGAATCTTTCAGTACCGAATTTGATAAATGTATCATGATGATCAATAATTGATCATGCATGAACTTTCTAAAATATTTTCATTTATTCGCACTCAAAAAACGTAGATAAAAATTAAAAAATAACTCACAAATATATCATCCCAAAAAACGAATTTTACTAGCGGGTTAGCCGTACTGGTGGCGTTAGGGTTAGCTGCCACGTAGAATATCGACATCCGGGGGTTTTGTGTATCTTAATTTACGTGGCAACTGCACGTTATTGGGAGGGAGGTTTTGGTAAATAAGAGTAAATTTTTTTGGAATAAGTAAGTTTATTGGTTGTATTGTATTATTTAAGTATGAATAATATTATTTTTATCCTCTTTTAACTTCATTTTTAAATCTCATGACGTGGCAATTATCACAATCACTTAATAAAAAAATTATACATAAAAAATGTGGTTGTGATGCTTGACATATCTTGGGGTTTAAAAATAGAGTTCCAAAAAAGAGTACATATAGTATTACTCTTTACATATATACATCAGCTTAGCTTTATTCTTGCTCAGCTATGCTATCACACAGTAATTTGATTCTCTACAGCACTCACCATAGCTCATTACTAGATTTAATTTAATTTTTTTTTGGTAAGCAAATAATTATATTAAAAAATAAAATTATTTGTGTATTTACATCTCATTCTTGTCCCCTTACCTGATAGCCATTTTTCCTTTTCATCCTGGGTTTCCTGTTCTTCATCGAGATTTAATTTGTTATGGGCCCTAAGCAGCAACCAGAGTCGCAGTCGAATTTGCTCAAACACTTCCACTGAATTTGGAGTCTCTTATTGAAATATAACTTCATTCCTCATCTTCCATATATGCCATATCACCATTTGCCCGACCACATTCCAAGTATCCAAGATTTTTGTTCCATACGGCCATCGTTCATACTTTTGGATACTTTCTAGTAGTAGAAATAAAAAAGTAAGATCGTTTTTGGAATTCTCACGTTGAAATAGTATCGGGACCGGTTATGAATTTCAATTTCGACGGCTTCGCCCGAAATAAAAATTAAAACCCAATTAAATAAGCATTTTAAAAGCAACAAACTAAGCTTTAGCCTTAAACGATATGTTACCATAACCAAAATAAAAGTTTAGTACCAGTTACGACATCGTTTAAATACGCTACAATGCTACATATACAATCTTTTTTATACAACATTCTGTATGACTATCAAAACGACGTCGTTTTATATTTTCTGAAGTGAAAAAAAGTGTGAGAAAACAAAACGTCATTTTAATGATTATACAAAATATTGTATAATTAACATTTTTGTTAAATACGAGAATTACAGAATTGTCAAAAAGTCTATAATACAGAAATTTCGGTACCCTCATTTTTGAATATATTAACATTTTTGGGTAAATAAATAGCGGAAGATGATGCTTGCTACCAACATCTTTAGTCATATGGATCAAAATTTCAATTCCATTACATGTTCATCATCCTCACAGAGAAGAGAGTGAAGTGAAGACCAGAACAAAGACAGACAGTCAAACAGACAATGGCGGAACAGGAAGAGCCTTCTGCTCCGATCACTCTTAAGGTCAGAAAAGAAGGAAAAAAACAAATGAAGACTTGGTCTCGTCGTTACCAGTATTGCGACTGACAACGCTGTTTCTTGTTTTATTTTTCCTTTCCTTTGTTGCAGTTTGTGGATGTCTCTTACAGAGTAAAGTTGCATGAGAGTAAAGGGAAATCAAAAACCAACAGGATAAGAAACATGCTCACCGGCATCCCCGCACTGTCCTCCGACGCAGAAGATCCGGAGGCGGCCGTAAGCCGTCATGAGGAAAGGATCATATTGAACGGTATAACAGGTATGGCGTCGCCGGGGAGAGTTCTAGCCGTACTCGGACCCTCCGGCAGCGGAAAATCGACGCTGTTAAATGCATTGGGTGGTCGGCTCCGTCAAGGACATGGCCTCGACGGAACCGTACTATTCAACAACCGGAAAATCACGAAGCAGATTCAGAGGAGAACGGGATTTGTGTCCCAGGATGATGTTTTATACCCACATCTGACCGTACGGGAAACGCTGGTATTTTGTTCTCTGCTTCGACTCCCGAATTCAATGTCCAGAAAGGAGAAGGTAGCGGTGGCTGAATCGGTTATGTTGGAGCTCGGGCTGTCGAAATGCGAACACACCATCATCGGGAACAGTTTCGTACGGGGGGTTTCCGGTGGGGAGAGGAAGCGGGTGAGTATAGCACACGAAATGTTAGTGGACCCCAGCTTGCTAATCCTTGATGAACCCACGTCGGGGCTGGACGCGACGGCAGCGTACCGGCTGCTGTCCACTCTTGGGGGTTTGGCGGCCAAGGGGAAGACGGTGGTGACGTCGGTGCACCAGCCGTCGAGCCGTGTATACCAGATGTTTGATGATTTGCTCGTGCTTTCGGAAGGTCGGTGCATATATTTCGGACAGGGGAGCGAGGCCATGGCCTATTTTGGAACCGTTGGATTCATGCCAAGCTTCCCGATGAATCCGGCGGATTTCTTGCTTGATCTGGCTAATGGTATGTTGCTTTCAACTTCTATCTTTTATGTGTGTCTTATTTTGCTTTTTAGTTGATATTTTAGCAGCAAGTTGGGGATACTTGGGTGGGATTGTATTAATAGGAGGCATTGCTTTGTTACTTCAATTGCTGAATTGAAACCTTCCACATCTGTCCGCACAAGATGTACAAGTTGAACGACGATTATCCTGAGTTACTAAACACCATCACGGTTCTGATTCCAGCAACCATAGAAAAGAAAAATAATCCTAGTCGAGGTTCATTGCACACGAAACGCCGTCGTTTTAGAGATGTCAACGCCCATACCAATCTTATAGTGTCACCTCGATAGACTGGATAGTATGAAGTGAGTTATTCACGAACCCACCGGAATAAAGCCTAGCACCCCAAATGTAGCATCCCCTGATGAGGAGTTTGGAAGGAGCGGAAATGGTTGAATCGAAAGCTGTGTTTAGTACCACGTGTCCTTCATCTTTTGACCTTGTGTTTTTGTTTTTACCCCACTTTTTTCCTCATTAGCCACTCCACCAACGGTTTTGTCCTCAAGGAAGGAGTTCGTGTCATGCTGAGATTCGTTGTACTTTTCATACGACCAAAGCAGGACATTAAACTCAAATAATGGATCTTGCTGATGTTAGAAACTGGGGAATTACATTATAAAGTAACCCGTTACTACATCATCAATCCTGTCTTCCTGAGTTCTTATTTACCATCTCAGTAGCTACATTCGATTTGCTTTGCTGGCTTTATATAAATGAAGTTCAAGTTTGACAATGAAGAATGATGCATGTGAAGTTGTATTTCAATCTGGTGGTATTATGAGGTGATAATCTAAATCAATTACATAATCGGGGCTGTGGATGTCGTGGTAACCTTTGGTGTAAATGTAGTTAGTGAAAATCGGACTATGCAGTGAGTTTCTCATTGCATAATGTGCAATGCCCTCTTGGTAGCGCGGGATTAGCCGGTCAGCGGGCCTGCGCAAAGGTGTTGAACACTGACCAACTCACCGCACACACCCTAGATCCGTCAAAAGCTATGCCCTAAAATGCTACTTTAGTTTTGGATGGATAATGAGACGGGGGCTGAAAAGGATTTGCTGATATTTCTACGCAGGAGTTTTTTGATTCTTCTTTACTTTTTCCAGTAGGACTAACATATCCATAACTTGTAAAAAGATGTAAGACAAGGACGGCATCTTTGACTGTCTAATGTCTTTTTTTTTTGAAGTTGTTCCATTGGATATCAGCGTAAAGTAGGATGTGTTCTGTTAATCTCCTGTTGGATACAATAATGGTACCAAAGCATATGAGAAACATGACAGCATTGCTTGCGTTAGATACCATCTTGATCTTACTAGATGTATAACCTATAAAAAAAAATCTTACTAGAAGAAGTATACATAATATATTAGTTGCATGCTCGCACAAATCTTACTGCTATGATGTATTGATTGAGTTTTTTTTTTTTAGATTTAATTTTTCATGATAAACAGTTAAGAACATAGTTCACAATTCCTCCCCAATAAATGAATACAACATATTGAAATTTCTGTAAGAAGTCTGGCCTGTGGGTATTACTTGCGTGCAAGCAACTGCACGTTTCCCTGTGTAGTGTTTTTCCTTAAAGAATCAGTCCCTTTTGTTAACAGCAACTCGTTTCTTCTTCACCTTTACCTTTAAACAGACGTGGTGAGATTAGAATTCCACGTGCTGTGTTGATCGGTGGTTAGTATATAAAATCTCGTAATAACAAAGTGGAGATATGGTGGCACGGATCCACTAGTGTCATTTTGCTGAGTGGACTTCCACCTCTGCCGAGCCATCTCTGATGTTAGAAGTATTTGTCGGTTGTAAAATTTTTGTTGGGCTAGTTTAAATAGGAATTGTGGGTAGAACCTATCACTTTGAGCTCAAGTTTTAATGGTGACACCCACATTCCTACCAAATTAACCCCCACGCGCACCTACACACGAGACTCGAACCGATCGTAAACGGTCGGGCTCGCTTCTTCTGAATGGGCTCTCGTGACCCGAGTCTTGGGTCGGCCCAGCTTTTTTGCTTTCTTCTGAATTCTATCATCTCAGACCTAACAAACAGAATGATTGCAGTTTCGTGCCATTATGGGAAAACCTTGTTCCCCTTAGCAGACCAGGAAGAAGCAAGTGAGAGGGATAATCCACCAGCCTCTCATTGTTCCTTCTTTGCTAATGGCACAGGATTTGTTTCAGTATACCGATCACTTTCAGAAAAGTTTGTCATGTTAATCTGATTGTTTTCATGTCGATACCATGTTCTATGCTGATAAACTGGCATATTCGTTTTTTTTTAAATCCTATTTGTACACACTTTATTGACACTTTTTTTAACGGCGATGCAGGTATATGCCAGTTTGATATTTCGAGTGACAGTGAGAAGCCTAATGTGAGGCAAGCCCTTGTATCCTCATACAACCAGTTCTTAGCCCCAAAGGCGAAATCTGCTTGCTTGGATTCCCTGACTACGCTTACAGGAGATACGTTCAGTTTTAAGACTGATAGTTTTAACCATTTTCACGTCATGAGCCATTTGTCCACATGGTTCAATCAGTTGACCATTCTGCTCCAACGAAACCTCAAAGAGAAACGGCACGAAACATTCAATTGGTTGAGGGTCTTCCATGTATTGGCAGCTTCATTACTAACTGGCTGCATGTGGTGGCGTTCCGACGGCCACGATATCCAGGACCGTCTAGGTCTCCTATTCTTTATCTCCATCTTCTGGGGAGTCACTCCCTCGGCCAATGCAGCCTTCACATTTTCTCAAGATCGTGCCATTTTTATCAAGGAAAGGGCATCAGGCATGTACACACTGTCGTCCTACTTCATGGCACGAATAACTGGAGACCTGCCGATGGAACTTATCCTCCCAACCCTCTTCCTGTTGATGACATATTGGACGACGGGGTTGAAATCCGACGTATCGGCTTTTTTCTTGTTTCTGGGTGTTGTCCTCGTCTACGTCCTGGTTTCTCAAGGTCTGGGACTTGCATTCGGGGCTCTTATAATGGACGCCAAGAAGGCTTCAACTGTTGTCACTGTTACGATGCTGGCATTTGTCCTGACCGGAGGATACTACGTCCACAAGTTGCCAGGATTCATAGCGTGGATTAAGTACCTGTCACCAACATTTTACAGCTACAGGCTTCTTATCTACGTCCAGTACAAAGATGGGAAAAGTTTGTACACTTCTCTCGGATGCTCAACCGGGGGTCAACATATAGCAACCTGCAAGTTCATTGATGAAGACATTCGCGGGCAAATGCACCCCGCGGCATGCCTAGGCATATTCTTCATCATGTTTGTAGGGTATAGATTGTTGGCCTATATAGCACTCAAGCGAATTAAAGTATGAAATAACATACTCCCATTCATGACTCACCATCTGATTGTTTAGAAGACGAAGTGGAACCATCTTCCCTGGTTGGAGCTTGGGGTGAAACTGTATCCTGAAAGTAGAGAAAATTGATGATAGAGAACCATATGAATGGAGAACCATATACCCAACTTATAAAACTTTAATTTTCGAATTCAGATTAATGTACTAAAACCCAGACTCATCCTCAGCAAAAGACAATAAGAAACTCAATATTGAAGACTTCACATCTTCGGTTTTGGACCTATTTTTCACTTCGAGTACGCCTTTCATTAGGCGTGTGTACAACCTTTCAAGCTGTGGTATATTATAATCTTTTGTGCGTTGGACAAGCAGGTGCTTGATGTGGTCAACTTGACTGGAGGTATTACTATCAGCCATGGTGACATCTTCAGGCATGGATCCAGTGTTTGTATCAGCTTTTCCTGGTTGGTTCCCATTGGCCACTGCCTGTTGATTACCTGTATCTTTCAGCTCGGCATCTCCGCGGGGGTTGGGTGGAGCTAAATCCAAATCGCAATCTTGAGCTACAAGATGCATTGTCAAAATAGGTCATAAATAACAACAATTTCCCAAACAAACATGCTCCGACACCATATCAGGGCGAGGAAAGGAAATTAAAAATAAAAAGATTCGATCTGATAATCAATAACCTAAGGTGTATGGAGATATTATCGATGCCAAATGAATCTTAATATATAATTTCACTCCCGCAATTCTACAGTTGAATATTGAAGCAACTGCATCGCAACGTTCGAGGTGCTGTTCCGACATCATCTAATGGAAAATAGTACCTGTTTGCGTGGGATCAGCATGCTTCTTTTGCTTTTTGATTACTTCATAGCTTTGGTCTACGTTGACTTCAGGTTGAAAATTACGAAGACGGGCACTAGCCCTAGTTACCGAAACCATTTGTACAACAGGATTTTGCGGCAGCACGGATCCATCTCTATCATCATCCAATGAGAGAGGACCTCCTTCATCATCAATCTTGTCACAATACGTAACCAATGAGGGATCTATTTGGGATAGCATACCATGCACCTGAAAAGAGTACATTCTCCTTCGTTAAAGTCAGGGTAGAGAAGGAATCAGTCTCTTGTCATGAGATGTCACCAAGGAAAGTAAGGACCAAGTTGATAGAGAACATACTGCATCTCGAAGTTCATGTGCTCTACTTACGATCCTTGCTCCATTGTAATCATCCCCATTAAATTTCTACAAGAGAATAAGAAAATCAGAATCAAGAAGCAAATAGTTTATAAATTATTATTTGACTATGGCTTTAGGAGAACTTTTGACAAGCGCTATGGGTAGAGGAATCACATGTAAAATGAAAACACTAGTTGGGGTGTCAAATAAAATTCTGCATTTTGTTGAAGTTTATGGTCAAGCACCTCAGCTTGACATAAAGTATTCCATTAACTGATGAAAATGCCCATGGTGATGCTGTCTTGACATCACTCAATAGTATTATAATTTTTTCTGCAGGCACAAACCTTGGCATTACTCAAAATCAGATCAAAATCTTCGAGGAATGATTTGCATGTGATGTACTTTCCACCGTCGACACGCTGCAACAAAGTAGCCATATCCATAGGAGTCTGGATTATGGTGTGATAGTTTGGTGCATCTTCATCCATCACTGGATAATGGAAGGTGCTAAACCGCTTATCATACAGAATCCTACAGCAAACATATCAAAGAAAAAGTAGATCAAATTATGAAATAATAACCAAACCACGGTATGGAAACAGTGGTTTACAAATGCCATAAATTCGGGAACCGAGCTAGTATTATAACCACTGACGTATAGATAGCTGAGTTGGATAAAAACTGATGAGAAGATTAATTTCAAATTTAAAGGGAAAAAATAAGCAGCTGACCGGTTGCAAACATCTCGAAGGCACATGCGCATCCTACGAAGAGCATGTCCCTGAGCTTCAGCTTTGGCCCTCAGTTCAGAGGCTTTTGGAGCTGTCTCAACTTTCGGCGCTTTAGGAAGTTCAGGAAGACCATGAGATCTAGCTGACTTTTGCACTAAAGATTCAGCTTGAACCGATAATGCTGCTTCTATCAGACGGTCACAGAATAAAGATCTATCTTCGGTTGATGGTGAGCATATACGCAAACTGTAAAATGAAAAATTGCAATTACAGTATGCTAATCAAAACAGCATAACTTAATGAAGCGGACAGGTTTATCTTTTAGAACAAAATTATCAAAGAAGATCCATGGTATAGCATGCAACTGAATATCATGCAATAGACATACACATTGTAGTTGGAGAATATTGACGTTGGATGATCACATATTTCAGTAAGTGGAGCATAAGATGTTCCCAGTAGTAACACTGGTAAGTCGGATGGCAACTCATCCAACAATGTCCGCAGTACAGCCCTGAGTTGATCATGAGCCTGAAAACATAAATGTTTTATACGGTCACAGGTGAAAACAGATGCTATTCTGAATCAAACAGAACCGAAGAGATCAAAATTCCACAAATCAGTTAACGAAACTAATCTGATCCAATAATCACCAAAACATTAATAAACATGCACTCACACTCTCCCACCAGAGGTGGAACTGAGGCAAATACAATATGGATGGAGTAGTTCTCCTGGCTTCACCAAAGACATGCACCAACGCCTCTTCAGGAGTTTTTGCACCAGGATTAGAAAGCAACGATGGTAGCGCAAGAGAGTGAACAGGGAACCTCTCCAACTCATGTAAAATAGCAGGGGCAATGTGGTCCTATAAGACTAAGGTAGTAAGTATACTTAGTAAAGGATAAGTAGTTTGATAATTACTACAAAGAAGAAATTCTAGGACAGTTACCAGGCCAACATCAACATCACCATGGAGTAAGAGCTTAGGCCGATAGACAAGTGATATTGAGGATCCATAAGAAAGCATTGAAATTTTGGTGACCTCTGATGAAACGGAGAGAGCAGGGAAGATTCCACAGATTATACTCATAGCTTCATGTAGATGTCTTTCAAGGCATGGCGAGACAACTGGTGAGAGTGGCCTAGAGTTCACGATTGAGCCTCTGTGAGCTGCAGGAGTTATTGCGGACATAGCTTCCAGAAAATGGTATTTTTCTACCCTCACAGAATCAACATCAATTAAAAATTTGTCATCGCTGGTGTAAACTTGAGGATACTTTTCGCGGAAAGCACGTATTGCAGCCTCGGTGCATATAGCTTTAAGATCAGCGCCGCAATACCCGACACAACTAGCTGCTAGCTCCAACTTTAGCTCCTTCGAAGGAGGTTGCTTCCACTTGCGAGTATGTATATCAAGAATTTCAGCGCGCGCTTCACAACCAGGCAAAGGAAAGTTGAACTCACGATCAAATCTCCCAGGGCGCCGCAAAGCTCCATCAATGCCATCCACCCTATTGGTTGCTCCTATCAAGACTACTTGCCCACGAGAATCTAGACCATCCATTAAGGCGAGTAATGTAGATACAATTGAATTATGGATTTGCTCTTGTTTGCTAGACCTCACAGGAGCAAGCCCATCTATTTCATCAAAGAAGATTATGGA
>JAOYMZ010046291.1:0-14576 GCA_025802335.1 Pinguicula primuliflora | reverse complement strand
GACATAGTTCGACAAAACAACAAAAGGCCCACTATGGCTAAAACCCGCCGTCGCGTTTAATTTCCACCTCCGATAGCTGGTACGTCTATATCTGCAAAACGCCGATGAAGGCATCACCGATGACTTAAGAAAGGAAATAAACAAGATCAACTCCTTAAAATATTGTTCAAGGCAACACAGGTTCTGTTCTCCTTTTTTCGCAACTTGTTTCTTAATTTCAGACCCACCGCCCTTTTTTTTAATGACACTAAAACTATTCCAATATCTTTCACAAAAATCAGGTTCACTGCCAACTCTTGGCATCTCATTATTATTTCAAAATCCACACATAAGTAACAGCAAAAGACGTCTATTTCCCATCATGAAAACCAGTTAATAAGACTCCAAGTCATCTAGCAGGACATTAGGGCAACATACACAACTCCACAACATAGCACATAGGAACTTCCATACACACCAAATTGTAAGACAGGAAGTTGTACATTACGAGGGTACACGATAAAATTTGTGAAGTGCATTATGTGCAGTGAGCACCCAGCTTAACAGATAATCCAATATGATCACATAGAGACACAAATATAATACAGAGGCCATAGCCAACACCTCTGCCAATAAAGGCCCATGACCACATGGAAGCCGTCCTTATGAACCACCAAACACACTGCCACACATGCTTGAGTGCCACCTCCATGCAAGAGAGTCTCACCGGGACGCATCCGATTCCGTGTCTACGCCCGGATATCCCTCCCCTGTTCCATAACCTAGCCAGAAAGTCTCACCGGGACGTACAGGACACCGTGAAGAATGCATACAACAACTCGTTCCCCGGGCCCTCGTACGCCCGAATATCCCTTCCTTGGCCACACCTAAGTCTCACCGGGCCATACATGACACCGTGAAGAGTGCGTACAGTGACTCCAATGAATCCAGCTGTTGCCCACTCATTCCCCGGGCCCTCCTACGCCCGGATATCCCTTCCTTGGCCACGCCACGCTTAGAAGTCTCACCGGGACGTACATGACACCGTGAAGAGTGCGTACAGTGGCTCTGATGAATCCAGCTGTCGCCCACTCATTCCCCAGGCCCTTCTACGCCCGGATATCCCTTCCTCGCGTATCCTCAATCAACACGATCACATGCGTGACTCAGTGGCGAAGCCAGGTTTTCGGAATGGATGGGGCACTGAGATTACTTCATCTAATCTACTGTATCATATATGCACTCAAATTACTTCACCTAATCTATGCATCATACATGCACTCAGATTTTTGGGGGGCACATACACGTTCTCAAATTTTTTGGGGGCATGTGCCCTCCCTAGGTTGTATGTGGCTTCGCCACTGGCCTGACTCACTCTTACTGAAAATCTCCCCAATTCGAGAAGAGTTCATCACGTACACACATATCAGAACCCACAGGTCAAGAAAATATATAGTATAGGTGAAAGAACTCAAGCAACCAAATTTTATAACCAAGCACCGAACACTCCATTTAACTAGAAGAGAATTTCTTAACTTCTTCACATAACTCACAGAACATAGTTTAAAAAAAGTCAGTTCATATTTCTTTGGCAAAATCACCCAACTCCATATAGAGCACATCTCATCTCGTAAGTAAGATTTCCAAGGAGTTTCTCCCTCTCCCACCAAGACCTCACCCAAATCCAAGAAGCCATGCAATAAGCATCCTGAAACAACTAACAGCACTTCCCAAATCAGTAAAATCATGTAGCAAGCATCATAAAATTGTTCACAACACTTCAAGTATAGAGACACATCCGACGCTAGGTTTACACCTACCTTGCAAGAAGTAAGTGGTTTTTTTTATTTTAAAAGAGTTAAGAAGAATTCTGCAATTTTAGAATATAAGATTAAACGATTTAGGATAGGCAAAAAGGATTTGGTAAAGACTTTTAGTTTCTTTACATAAAGGGTCTCAAAACTTTCTGTTATGAAACCAAAAAGAGTTGCGCTGGAAGTTTTCTTTGCTTCTCTTCCTTGGTAAGAAAACAGTTTGAAGCCAACTTGTCTGGACAAAAGACAAATCTGGTTCTCTTTAAATAGTGAGGGTGTGCTCCTGTGAAAACCCATTGCATCATTTCAATTATCAAGGAATTCACTATCTCAAACATTGAGTTCTGTCCACCTAAAACACACCACAGTTCCATAAAAATGAAGCCCAGTCTCATTATGGATTAGCAAAACCCATGACACAAGAAAGGGTCACATAGGCACGAACAATAAGGAATAAAGCATGTAATCACTTCCACGTTTCCTTCCACTCGAGTGGGGGCAAACTTGATTAACCAAATAGGCATACTACAACGTTCAACACTTAATTAGACTCACAGCAACCCTTAAACTAAATTGCAGCAATAAAAACAAGCTCTAAATACTATACAAACATCTTTGTTTTCGAAATATCTGAAACATTATCCACACCCAACGGTTTTGTCTGCCCACCCCCTTCGCTTCTCATCCACGAGAGTGATTCCACTAAAAATCGAACTAGAGGTAGTACTCTAATTCAATTCTGTCTAAACTTCCATATCAATATCTCTTACCAACCCCTTATGGTTAACTACTCTTTTTTTTTTCATTTCCTATCACTCTACACTATCATATAATATTTACCGACTTCAGTTTTAACTAAACTTATGGTTTTGAGGTCACCCCTTGTCTCGCAAATCGTGATTTACGATGACAAGAAGTAAACCTCGTTCCGATACCAAATATAACGGACCCAATTTTAACAATGTAAAATTTAGCCAGTCCGTTATGGCAGCGTGGGCCTACGGCCCACACCCGAGCCCAATGTCCAGATAAATATCAAGTTTTATGAAGCGCGGTTAATAATTAGCAAACATTCAAACCAGTGTTCGAGAAAGCGTTGGGCGGTCCCAAGACGTTTTGGGGCCGCCCAGGCCGCCTAGGCGGCCGCCCAGCCGGTTGGGCAAAAAATTGATTTTTAATTTTTTTTTCTTATTTTTTTTTTTCCAAAAAAAAAAAAAGGCGGACGCGGCCGCCTAGGCGCCGACAACTAGAACCCTGATTCAAACACATGTTTTCAAGCACATGTTTTCAAGCATCCGTCATTACAATCTCGAATACCAAATAGAAATGCAGAATATCTCTAACACATAAGTGGTGACATAGTTCGACAAAACAACAAAAGGCCCACTATGGCTAAAACCCGCCGTCGCGTTTAATTTCCACCTCCGATAGCAAGTACGTTTATACCTGCAAAAGAGTTTTCACATGCAGGAACCGTGAGCAAAAAAGGCCCAGTAGGAAGATAAAAATAATCACCAAATATTTAACTCATTCAATCGCAAAATCAAAAGATAAACAGAGGCACAAAGAAATAACATGAGTTGGGAAAACTTTTCTTATAATTAGAACTAAAAGGGCCTTTGGCCCAACTCGGAACCAGGACAAAATACAGATTTTTTCCCACCCAAAACGTAGCCCTTTCCTACTTACAATTTAGTCCAGTAAGCATAACAGTTAGGAGAAAAAACTAAAACTCGATACTCTTTCACATAACGGCAGCAAGGCAAGGAGAATTCTCTCTGTCAACGACTAGGTGAAGATGCGCACATTCATATAATTCAAGCATCAACCGTCACTGTACCACCGAGAGTGAATCCCTCCAACTTAAACCTCCCCAACTAGATCACAGTATCAGTAAGATCAAGGAAATGTATGCATCATTGCACGAACAGTAAGCAGATAACAGAAGATTCAACGTTCAATCTCCACAAAAGTTCCCCCTCCGTTAACTCACTCATCCTCCATCAATCTCCAACTTCTGGGGACAGTCCGCAGAGCAAGCCTCGACAATGGGAAGAAGATTGACAACCCTGCCATTGTAGCGTAGCCAAAACACTCTACCACGTCGTCCCTCACCGGGCCCTCCTCGCCGATGGCTCCCAATCGTTCCACAACGCAGACAGAGATGGACAAATCCAACTGCCCGCCATGTGCAATGAGGACAGTCCCTAATGTCCACCCGCTTACACCGGAATTCAGAATAAGTATACTCCCTGTATTTCCACGACCACCGTCGGCCTCCGTTCAAGATCAAACCTACGTCTCCCTGAACTCAACGGTAAAGAGAGTCCCACAATTAACACATTTATGCAGCTAGCAAGATTATACCATCAGCAAACATTGCACAAAACAAAACGGATGAATCCATGGCTTAAGTACCCGAGAGACATTCAACATCCAACGATTTATCTCAAGTTCAAATTTACCATTCGCCAAACTAGATGCAATTAACCAAGAGTCCTACCCTGATAACCCGAACATCATTTCTCTTCACCGAAATTCCGATTTACATTTTCTACCAGGCAAGTTGGCATCCATCGCACAATTATCATGCAAATCTGGTAACAATTTAGGATGTACACACACAGAGGATTCGCAGGTATATCAATGGATTTCGAGAGAGACAGGGATAAGAATCACACGAACATCACACAACCAAGGCGTAGACGAAAGCCTCCCTACTCAGTAAGCCACACCAAGTAATCACGAAATGAACAGCACCCAGGTAATCCAGAAGCACGCACAGATTCAAAGGGGAACACATTTCACAATCAAAACACACGCAAGCGAAGATTCTTCCTACCTTCCTGATAACACTCCGATGCTGGCGGATCTGGATTTCCCTCGGCTCCCTTAACCTAGCAACCTCCTGCGGCGGAAGAGAAGGGAATCAGTTTCCATAGGTTTTCTCGTGCACTCTTGCACGGTCTGTTTACCCCTGAAGCCCAACCCTTGAACCGATGAACATATGAGAACGAAGCTTTTCACGGGCTCCCTCCTCCTCAGTGATTGTGCGACCAGTAATTAAATCCCATAGGCCCATTATCAATTTCCGTCGGGCCGTCATCAGATCCTTCAGTCTGTTCACTAAACTACTCGCCGAAACCTCTTTCGGGCCGGATGGTTTCCAGCCACGACAAAATAGGACTTTTGCCTTCGGCTCAAATTTCACAATTAAAGTAGCCATAATGTTAACTGAAACTCAAATTCGATACGAAAATATTCCGTACCTTACATGTTCCATTATACCTCACCTTGCAAACTCGTATTTTCGGGTGCTCAGTGTTTGTCCATGTTTCCAAGAGTACTCGTAATAAATGTGATGTTTGTGCAGTAAAGTGTGTGACCCAGTTGCTACGATTGATACTATTCGTGTATTGTTTTCTGTTGCAGCAGATAGAGACTGACCACTTCATCAATTTGATGTCAAGAATGTCTTTTTGCACGGAGATTGAAAAGAAGTATATATGGGACCACCGTCAGGCTTCTCATATGGATTTTGAACCCATGAGGCATGCAAGCTGAAGAAGGCACTTTATGGACTTAAGCAGTCACCTATAGCATGGTCCGAGCACTTTACGTTGGCTATGAAACTATATGGATACACCCAGAGTAATGCTAACCACACTCTATTCCTAAAAAGACAACCCGAGGGGCTGACCTGTCTGATTATTTATGTAGATGACATGGTCATTACTCTGGAGATGATAGAGAAGAGGTTGGAGAGTTGAAGAAGAAGTTATTTAAAGAGTTTGAGATGAAAGACCTTGAAAGATTAAAATATTTTCTCGGAATTAAGGTAATGGGATAGACATATGGCATTCATATTTCACAAAGAAAATATATTCTTGATTTATTGGCTGAGACTTGGATGTTAGATTATAAGCCTGCTGAGACACCTATGACAATGAATCATGGCCTTCAACGGAGAGAAGATGCAAAGTTGTGTGAAAATGAGAGTTATCAACATCTAGAGGGCAAACTCATATATCTATCACATACCCTACCGGATATCTCGTACGTTATTGGCATTGTAAGCCAATTTATCCATTGGCCCCAAAAGGAACATTTGGAAATTGCATTTTGGATTGTAAGATATCTTAAGGATACTCCAGACACTAGGGTTCTCTTCCAGAAACATGGTCACTTGGGTATAAAGGCCTTCACAGACGCAAATTGGGCTGGGAATCCGGTCGATCGAAAGTCGACGCCCATATATTTCACCTTTGTTGGAGGAAACTTGGTCACTTGGAGGAATAGAAGCAAAAGGTGGTAGCTCTATCCAGTGCTGAAGCTGAGTTCCATGGTATATCTAGAGGCTTAACAGAAGTTCTTTGGCTGAGAAAATTGATGACTGAGATAGGATTTGCTCAAAGTCAACCACGTCCCCTTCGGTGCGACAATCAAGCTGCGGTATAGATTTCAAAAAATCCATTGCAACATGATAAGACGAAACATGTGGAGGTTGATAGACACTTTATCAAAGGCAAGCTTGAGAATGGCATAATCACACTTCCATTCGTGAAATCCAAAGATCAGTTGGCAGACATTCTAACTAAGGCAGTGACAGCTCGATCGTTTCAAGAAGTTTATGCAAGTTAGGTGTTGGACGTCTCATCACCAAACTTGAGGGGGGGTGTTAGATAAAGATAAAATTCAAATCTTCCTATTATCCCAAAATTGGATGTACCACAGTCTTGAAGTGATTAAGAAACTACCTTACGTGGGTTTCATACTTGTTTATAAATATTTTAACTTGAGAATCATTATTCAATACAAGAAGAAGAAGAAAATTTCCAAATTCTCTCATTTAATACGGTATCGGAGTGGACGATCTGTGGCCCAGAGAAGAAAAAAATCGGGAAAAGAATCCCGAAAAAAAATAGAATACCCCATGACAGGAATTTCGGGAAAAAAATCCTGGAGAAGAAGAACAAGACCCCATATGGGATTGGCCCTATTGGGCATTATCCGTGTGGTAGTCCAAGTCTCAACAAGACTTGCCCAGTTGGACTTGAAGGAGAGTGTAGGAATATTGTCCCACACGAATTAGAGAAAAAGTTAGAAATCAAATTAAATAGGAATATGGTTCTACAATCTATCACCTTGTACTCAAAATTTTAATGAAAGTAGCCTACATCTTACTATCTAAGTTGGCTCATACGCACGCATCTGCGCACAAGAGGCCCGAGTACAGAGTAGGGCCGAATCTATTTTCTAATACATAGTGGTGAAAATTCTTCGCCGGTTCCATAATGTTCATAAGAAGTATGATTTTAGAATTGCTTACATATTTTGATGTAAGTGACATGAAGATACGGTTAGGTTTTGGGTTAGATTTTTGTATTCTTAACTCATATTTGTGTAATTTCAAACCTATTCAGGCTTATAAAGTTGTCGTCGACGTCGTCGTCAGTGCTCTGTACACTGTATGGGCTTTCTATGGAGTTCCTATATATCGCACTAAAAATTGGCACGAGTGCCAGAAAGATGTGGCCCACTCCACTATGCCAACCAATGACATATTGCCACACACATTTGATGTCATTTTTTTTGTGCCTTTTATCATTTTTCCTTTCGATAAGTGGCCACAATTACAAAGTTTGATTTTGGTGACTAAAATTAATACAAAGTACACCAAAATTTCCGTAAATCTAGTTCTCCCAAAGATCGGAACTTGGGAGGATTCTGGTTCTAACGACCTCTAACCATAATATTTGCATCCAATTTAAAGTAGAAACAGGAGAAGAATCATTTACAGTGACAATGATGGAAGAGGCTGAGGGTTATGCGGCAAAAGCTAGTAAATCCTGGGGGCGACAGAATAACGAATGGGACAAGAAACTAACCACAAGGGATCAATTTGGAGTAAACTAGTGGCCAGAACTAGTCAGCAGAAGATGTATTCCTAAACACAAGCTACCAAATGCAGAAACAGATAAAATTGAGATAATGGTTGTAGATGAAAACCACGGAACTAATGAGTTGGATGCAATAGTAATAAGCGAAAATATATGCGGAATTGTAAAGAACACGATATTTACGTGGTTCGGCAATTGCCTACTCCACGGGATGAGTCCTTCCTGTTTTTGTGTTTTTTTGTTTTGTTTTTTCCTTTTGATCATACAAGTATATATAGAGTCTTTTACATGATTTATTCCAATCAAATCCTTACCAATAAGGGATGTGATCCCTATAAATTAGGGATCACTAATCATGGAAAGGATTTGGTCAAATCCTTTCCGTAATACTCCCCCTCAAGTTAGGTGGTGGATGCCCGACGCCTAACTTGGATAATACTTCTTGGAACGACCGACCATTAACTGCCTTCGTCAATATATCTGCCAGGTGGTCCTCTGATCTCATATATGGAAGTGTTACAATCTCCCACTCAATATTCTTTTTAATGAAATGTCGATCAATCTCCACATGTTTCGTTCGATTATGTTGAACTGGGTTCTCTGATATGTGGATAGCTGTCATGTTGTCACACATCAAAGGACACGCATCCTTGGGTGGAAAACCAAGTTCAGTCATCAATTTTATGAGCCATAGAACTACTGCTACTCCTTGGGCTATATTTCGAAACTCTGTCTTAGCACTTGACTTCGCCACTACAGTCTTCTTCTTGCTCCTCCAAGTGACAAGGTTCCCTCCAACAAAAGTGAATTACCCTGACGTAGAGTGTCTGTCCATAGGGCTACCTGCCCAATCCGCATTGGTGTATGCTGCAATGTCCAAATGTCCATTCTTAGAATATATGACTCCAGTATCTGGTGATCTTGTCAAGTATCTCAAGATTCTGAAAGCTGCCTCCATATGGTCCTTCTGAGGGTTGTGCATAAATTGGCTCACAACCCCAATTGCATAAGAAATATTGGGTTGTGTGTGTGCCAAATAGATTAATTTACCCACCAAGTGTTGGTATCAATTCTTGTCAGTTGGCTCAACTCCCTCTACCATCCTTAGTCCATAATTAAGTATCATAGGTGTGTCCACTGGCTTGCAATCTAATAATCCTGTCTCAGCCAACAGGTCAAGAACATATTTCCTATGAGATATATAGATCCCCTTCTTGGACCTCATCACTTCAATGCCCAAGAAATACTTCAGCATCCCCAAATCTTTCATTTCAAATTCCCGAAACAAACTCTTCCTCAGTTCTTCTATCTCATCAACATCATCTCCTGTGATAATCATGTCGTCCACATACATAATAAGACATGTGATGCCTTGGGGTCGTTGCTTCAAGAATAAGGTATGATCGGAGTTACTTTGGACGTACCCACACTTCTTCATAGCAACCGTGAACCTCCCAAACCAAGTTTTGGGTGACTGCTTCAAACCATACAAGGCCTTGTGCAACCTGCACACCTCATGGGAATGAAAGTCAGTATAAAAAATAGGTGGAGGGGACATGTACACCTCCTCAGATAAGTCACCATGCAAGAAAGCGTTCTTCACATCGAATTGGTGAAGATGCCAATCTAAGTTCGCAGCCAATGAGAACAAAACCCGAACTGTGAGTTTCGCTACTGAAGAGAAAGTCTCTGAGTAATCAACTCCATATGTCTGAGTGTACCCTTTTGCCACCAGCCTCGCCTTAAAACTCTCAATTGAATCATCAGCCTTCCATTTAATAGTGTACACCCACCTACAACCAACAGGTTTCTTCCCTGGAGGCAAGTCACAATTCTTCCAGGTCTCGTTCTTCTTTAGGGCACTCATCTCTACTTCCATAGCATGTCTCCATTCTGAGATTCTTAAGGTTTCTCTTTCATTCCGAGGGATATCTTCGCTATATACTGTAGCAGAAAATGCATGAGCAGATGAAGACATACTTCCCCTGACGATATCAGCAATGGGATACCTCTTGGTCTTGGGATCATGCTCTGGAGTGTATCGCTTTCAGGGAATCCCCTGAGTAGAACGATCTGGGAGGACTCGAATAGGGGTCACTTGAGATCCTGCATCAGGGTTAGAAGGCATAATATCCAAGGGTACTAGATCAGGTGAGAGTGTACTTACCGGAGTATCCATTGAAGAAGATCTTTGAGGTTGCCCTGTGAGGTTTCACTGTATTATGTTGTCATCGTAGTCCAGAGCGGGCGATCTTCCTGACTCATAGGTAGGCTGAGATAGCACATGAAGTGATGTGGTCGGGACTTGGGGTGAGATAGGGGACGATGTCAGGGGCACGTGGAGTGACCCTGAAGACTGTGGCGGCTCGCTGACAGAAGGGCTCAACCAATCCAGCTCGTCTATTTTCTGTATCTCCCCCTGACGTCTGAATTGGGTAGATGCATGATAGAAATATTCTGTCTCAATGAAATCACAATCCATAGTGACAAATAATCGCCGAGTAAGGGGATTGTAACAACGATATCCCTTCTGTGAAGTCCCATACCTCACAAACACACATTTTTTAGCACAAGGGTCAAATTTCGATCGATTCACCTTCGGAACGTGAACATAAACAGAGCATCCAAATATTCAGGGAGTAAGGGTTAGGGGAGGTGGTACCTTGGATAGTTCGGATAACACTTGGATAGGTGTTCTAAAGTCCAGGATCTGAGTTGGGAGCCGATTGGCTAGATACGTGGCTATAGATGTCGCTTCAGGCCAAAAGAATTTTGGAACCTTTGACTCAAACATGAGTGACCGAGTAATCTCCAGAAGGAATTGATTTTTTCTCTCGGCTATACCATTCTACTGTGGGGAATAAGAGCAAGTGGTTTGGTGTAACATCCCATTTTGAGAACAGAAATCCTGCACTTTTTGATTTACGAACTCCTCCCCGTTATGCAAGCGAAGAATCTGAATCTTGGTCCTGAACTGGGTAAGCATCACATGATAAAATTTGGTAAATTTTTCGAATACCTTGAACTAATGACGAAGAAAATATATCCATGTCATCCTAGAACAATCATCAATAAATAATACAAAATATCGTAACCCCTGTTCTCCAATCGAAGGAGCAGAGCCCCAAACGTCAGAATGTATCAAAAAAAAATCTTGCAAACACGAGTATTAGAAACGGGAAACGAATGTCTATGATTCTTAGCCAAAACAAAAGTCTCGCACTGTAAAGGGGTACTAGAGGCTTGAGGAAATAACCGACGAAGGTACTTATGGGAAGGGTGGCCAAGACATTGGTGCCACAACCAACTTTTCGATTGGGTGGATCCATTAGTCAAGAGTGTCCTTCCTGACAGTGAATCTACTTCATCAACATAATACAAGCCATTCTTCTCAGTGTCACGCCCAATTATCCTCTTCGAACGGATATCCTGTAAAACACAGAAGGAAGGAAACATCATCACAACGCAATTGAGTTCTTTCGATATGTGGCAAATGGATAGCAGCTTGTAAGATAATGACGGCACATAGAGACAGTTAGACAAGCAGATACAAGGTGAGATATCAATAATACCCGCCCCTTTTACAGGGGCAAATTCTCCATTTGCCGTTTGTATAGCTTTCTTCTTCGAGTCTTGTAAAGATACAATATCTGATAAATCATATATAATTATATCGATGGCGCCACAATCAAACATCCATTCCCCATCCTTTTTATCATTCGGTCGTCCTGCAATATTTGCGAAGCCCACATGTGATCTGGGCTCAATAAAAACTTCAGTTTGGGCCACGATTTTTTTTAACAATGCATTAATGATTCTGGCCCAATAGATTTCCTCCTGGGCTCATCCAATTCATCATTTGGCCCAAAACAAGACTCACAAAAATATTTAGGGCCAGAAATACAGATTGCTGATTTAATTGAGCATCGATTTTTACCTGGGTCGTGAGATATCGATTCATTACCTCCTATCTCTCGGGTCGTCTCTTCACCTGCGATTTTCTCTTTTCCAAACCCTAGGTTTGCGATACCCGCTGAATCATCCGCCATTTTGCCAGCCTGGCATCCATCAATGACAACGGCGGTGCCTCGTCCCTTCTTCCGTGGTCCTGGAGGTCCATTAAATTTGTAGCATTTGGCTTTGATATGACCCGGTATGTTATAATACTTGCACCTCACGTTTGGACGATGAAATTATGGCTGTGCCGGAAAATGGCCCTCCGATCGTCGTTCTACCCCAGTGTCGATTTGCTGATTTTTTTGTTTAATTGTGAGTCTAGCTCCAATACCCGATGATGGGTCTGACGCGTCGGAGGCCGCCGTGGGTCTAAGGATCTGTTTTCTCGCGGCTTCCCATCGGACGGTCGCGTACGCAACCTCTACTGAGGGTAATAGATTGATCTTCAGCAAATCTCGAACAATTGGTTCGAATTCTTCATTCAGTCCTGCCAGGAACACAAACCGCCGGTGTTCATCTTGAATCCGGTTAAATTTATCAATATCATTGACTATTTCCATAGGATTGGGTCTTTACCGGTCAATTTCTAGCCAGAGTGATGAGCACTGGCCATAGAAATCCTCAATGGTGGCCTTTCCTTGGCTCAGTCGATCTGCCCTTGTGATGAGATCGAAAATCTGAAGGCTATCCTCCCCCACCGTGGATGTCTTTTTCAGAACTTTCCACAACTCGTAAGAGTTGGGATAATGAGCATACTTCTGAACCAGAGTCCGTTCCATAGATCAGGTGATCTAGCCGAGTACTTGTGAATCCTTTTCTCTCCAGTTGGAGTAATCTGCATCAGTTTCTTTCGGGGCCTTTGCCTCCCCGATAATGAACTCAAATCGGTCCCTTCCTACGATATACACTTCCATGAGTCGTTCCCAGACCACGTAGTTGTGACTGTCGAGTTTGAACTCAATTACTGCTGATAGGTTGTGATCCCTGACTCCTGTGTGGAGGATGATGAGGAATCTATCTGTGTTTTGGACTTCTGATCCATGAATAGTCGGAATTGTTTGAATTGCTCAGCTAGGCTGGCATCTTCTCCGGTTAACGCCCGCAGTTTGTCGCCCATGATGCGTTATTGTGCCGGAAAAAGAAGGTGAATGCTCGGTAGATGATGAGATCCCATGATTAATCCTGCTCTGCTACCATAATAAGCGGAAATATATGCAGAATTGTAAAGAACATGATGTTTACGTGGTTCGGCAACTGCCTACTCCACGGGAAGAGCTCTTCCTGTTTTTTTGTGTTCTCTTTTTTTTGTTTTTTCCTTTTGATCATACAAGTACATATAGAGTCCTTTACATGATTTACTCCAATCAAATCCCTACCAATAAGGGATGTGATCCCTATAAATTAGGGATCACTAATCATGGAAAGGATTTGGTCAAATCCTTTCCGTAACAAACAGAAGCAGAGTACATTCCTTCAAGCACAACAAGGGCACAAAAACAAAGTTCTGCGCAATTAGAAAACCTTCAAGAGATGGATGAAGATCTAATTCAAGAAACATAGATACGAATTCCAGATGAAGGTACAAACCAGCACAATCGAGAATCTGCTGAGCAAGGAGATGGACCTCCATCAGAAACCATTGAACTCCCCGACGTCTTTGAGTCGAAAAAGGTGAATGGAGGAAGAGTGACCCCTGAACCGCGTCGTTCTGACTCCCAAGAGGCACAAATGATGGAAATTAATGTCTACTCGAGAAGGGGGGCGGTGCCCAGCACTTCCGAAGGACACCATTGACCAGAATTAAAGGCTCATGAATTGGCAGAAGATGTTATTCCTGTGAAACCTAACACGGAGAACGCGGAGAAATTAATGGAGGGCATCAACTTGACAAAGGCGGGCATTGATATGGTAAAAAGAACTGTTACTGGAGCGGTATTAATGGAGAATGAATATCGAGTTACACAGGGTGAATTTTTTTGGGGGGTACGTAAGATTTTATATTTATGGTAATATTTACATATGTACAACCACCACTTGGGCTAACTTACTGGGCTATACAATGGAAACAGTTTCTACACCACTCGCCAAGCCCAATTGAGAAACCCATGATTCCTTTTACCTGCAAAATTAGCTAAGTTTGGAGTTACACTTGCGCCATAGCTCTTTTTATCTCCGGGATTTCTTGTCTGAACACAGCTGCATTTCGTAACTTCCATAGGCTCCATATCATTTGCTGCCAAATTAGGGCCCAAACATCCTTCTTCAACCGAGAATTAAGTGAATTGGGTAGAACCCTTACTATCAGATCCCAGTTCAAGAGTTCTGGTTCGTGCATTTCCATCCAATTGAAGCAGATTCTCCAGGCATCTTTTGAGATTGGGCATCCAAGGAAGAGATGTTTCGCAGTTTCATGGTCCTGCTGGCACAGAGGGCAATGCAAAGAAACTGATGATATCCCTCGGCGGGCAAGGTTATCGGCCGTCGGAATTTTGTTAAGGAGCGTCTTCCATGCGAAACCCGCAACTTTCGAAGGTATGATATTTTTCCACACTTGAGCAACTATGGAATTTACAGGTAGCTCTCGTGCTTCGCTTACAATACGTGTATACATTTCCTTTGTAGGATATTTCTCCAATTCTGGCCCTTTCCAAGTCCATGTATCTTCCAATTGCGAGGGAGTTGGGGCTTGCTCTAGCGATTGCATCAGACTTCCTAGTTCGTGAATTTCGTTAATCTCACACTGATGATTCCAAAGCTAGGCCCATTCCCAAGAGTCTTCATACCGACCCTTTTAAGTTAATCTTGCGTTTTTGTCCACAGCATTGCGATATAGAGCAGGGTATAGTTTCGCTAGAGAGTTGCTTCCCATCCAGCAGTCCAGCCAAAACATTGTGCTTTCCCCATTTCCCACTTTAACTTCTGTGCG
>JAOYMZ010046270.1:0-14577 GCA_025802335.1 Pinguicula primuliflora | reverse complement strand
ATTATGTAGGATTTTAGGGATTTAGGTTATAGTGTGATTTTAAAATATAGTAAATCATAAATCCCTAAAATCCTACCGGCCGACTAAACGTATGATATATTTTCTCATCCTACTAAATCATATCCTATTAAAGTGATCAATTGAAGAGGTTCTGCAATCCTGCCCGAGCAATCTCCGTGTAAACAATTGAATGGTGACCTGGGCATGCTTAATATGGGAGATTTGGGGCACCAGAAATCGGTTACTTTTTGAGAGAACCAAGTTCTGAATCGACGATACAGCCTGGAGGGTCATAGATGAACTATGGTTCTACTTTTGCTAGTCCAGTGAGGCGGGTTTGGGCCGTAAAGGCAAAATCTGTAAATTTTTACATAGCATATTTTACTAATGAAATTTTCCTTCACCAAAAACAATGTGGCGAAATTTCAACTGTGGTAGTCGCAATTATAATATCGTATATTATTATGAGAAATTTTAACTTAATTAAGTACACAAGTAAAAACAACGCTGTTTTAACTTAAGTATACAAATATTATAATATATATGATATGGTGCAGGATCCGCTGACAGGATTTTAGACATGATTTTCAATTCCGACCACTAGGATTGCCCGTTGGCAGAATTGAGGACATCGTTAGAAAGCTTATGTATAGAAGATCATATGTTCAAGTTTTGGTGATATTCCGACAACTTTATCTCTGTTTAATTTAGTTCCATATTTTCCCCTTGGGTTAAGTAGTCCTAAATAGGGGTTTAGAAAATTCTAGCGACGAAGTCGCCTGAACTGAAACTAAACATGAGGCTTATGATCTTCTATGCATAAGCTTTCTAACGATGTGCCCAATTCCGTCAACGGGCAATCCTAGTGGACGGAATTGAAAATGCATGTATAAAATCATGTCACCGGATCCTTCTCCTATATATACATATATAAAAGGAAATAAAAAATAAGTTCGATGTCCAAAAAGATGCGTGAAGAAAGCAAATGTGCTTTCATATGGATCACACAAATATATAATACTATGTTCTTGTTGTGAATACTCGGCTTTGGAAAAACCAGCAGTAAAGCAAGAGAGACAAGAAAGACCAACTGTTTCTGAGCTAACAACCTCAAAATCAATACATTTATCTGACATTTTCAAAGGCTCCAAGAGAATAAATGATCAAGCATAACGGCATTTGAATGAGGCTCTTAATTTGGCAAAGATTCCACAAGCCCACAACAGGTAGTTGCCATTACCTATGATTTCAACTCTCATAAATGTACAAGCACATGATAAAAACAGTCTTTGAAGAAACTCATCACGTTGATTAAAGCTAAGTGTCCAAATACATTGAAATCATCCCAAGACTTCAGATCCATATCAAAAGGATACCATGGTTAGGTGCTGCTTAGGCCCACTTAGATGGCCTAAACAAGTGCTTAGGCATCCAGCATTTATGCGGCAACTAAACACGTTTTTTAAGAACACAACTAAAATCACATCTGCAATCAGTTAAAAGTAGTAATGTAATTTTCTTTCCATAACCTCAAGATTTGATGCCAAAATGAGGCACATCCACTAGCAGTAAGAATTCATGCTTCTGTTGTTGAATGATGAATGGAGGATGCACCGATAGTTACAATAAAACATCTGTAACTCACCTTCTCCGAGTTGACAGATACCAAAGCAGATCTTATCTCTGGATTCCACAAAGAGTTCGGCTTTGGCATTGCTCGCTTTGGAGATGATAGATTTCACCCAACGAATTTTATTGTGCAGGATTCAGCCAAGCAATACAAATAACCATGTCAATGGTCGCAAAATCACACCTTGCACCAAGTTTCCCACCGCAGAAATTCCATCTGCTATCTCCTTTCAAAATAGGAATAATGGAAATAGTTAAATAAAAAAATAGTTAAATCTCCCACACCCATTACATAAAATGGGTGGTCATTGGCCTTTATAAAAGAGGAAGACTTACCTTACTTATTAACACAATAAAAGAACAAAATAAAATGGGCCTGACTTATAGCTCGGCCCGAAATGTGCAATCAAATTTTCTATTAGGTTGTTTGGGCCTAGTTGTTCTTTTATTTGATGGGATTGTCTAATCATAAAAAATTAATGGTTAATAATTTTGGGGGCTTGGCCCAACTTTTGGGTTTTTTTTCTTCTGGGCCCGGGGTGCCCATGCCCCTCCGAGCACTGGGTTGGATCCGCCCATGGCGACAGGAGAGGTGGAGTTTGCCCATATAGCGCCTCATGAGAAGATTGCCGCTGCAATGTGGGAGTTGGGAGTCTTTTCTTAAGGTATGAAGAAGTCAACAAAGCCTCTCCCCATAAACTTTGAGGAAGCAAGGCATGAAACAGCATGGCTGGAGACATTTAAAGCAAATGCTTATGTTTTTATTCCACAATTTCATTTTGTTGTGGTGTATATGAGACACTTTTCTGGTGAATAATTCCAAGTGAGGAGAAAAGATTGTGACATTCCTGATTCACGAACCCAGTGCCATTATTATTACAGAAATATTGAACCTTCGCATTGAAATGTTTTTGAATGATAAGCAGAAACTCCTTGTCCTTGAGGCATAGAGGAACCTTGGATTTGTGTTTTAACATTTAGCATACAGATTTCCATACTATAATCATCTATAAGAGTAACGAAATAAAGGACTTCGAGGATTGGACGGTCAATGCATAATTCACGAAGAGAGACACCACATTCAAAAAACAACGAACAATCTCTCATCCAAAAAAATGTGTTAAAAACTTAAGTGTCATCTAAACCCTAAAATCCTAAACTTTAAACCACGTCAAATTTTTTACACCACAAAGTCAGCATGATTTTTTGAATTTGCCACCGCCCGGCCTTCCAAAGGCCGAGTATTGCACCTGGCCTTCCGAAGGCCTAGATTTTGCCCGTTTTTTCAAAAATCGAGATTCCATAATCTCAGCTTTTCGGACATCAGGCATCATTACAACTTTTAATTACATAGATTAGTAACTCCCGGCCTCGCTAAGACCGAGAGTTACTTACACCACCTAAAAAAACCTTTGCAACATTAACTTCGGTTCATTTCCTGTTATGAGGGGATGAGTGCTCTTTGCCTCTGATGATCTCTAGCAGCACCATTCCGTAGCTGTACACATCCATCTTGTCTGATACTGCGGAACTAGTGAGCCATTCAGGTGCTAGATACCCACGTGTTCCTCTCAGTATTCCGATAGAAGGTGTAGGACTTAGTTTAGAGAATTTTAACACAGGAAAGTGGATGTATTTTTGGGGATTTTTGTATTGTAAGAACAGAGGGCTCTGTTCGTGTTTTTCGGGAGCTTTCCTTTTTTGAAGGAACTGAATTATTGAGTTGGAGGAGAACCAGTTTTTCATTTCACTGCTCAAAATATTTATACATACATTCTACAGGTGGCTCACATCTTGGCACTCCTTCACACATTCCAACATTTAACAACAAACCATGATTAACAGCTTGATCACATACTTAAGCCTAAAGACACATGATCAGCATCACACCATTTTATCACTCCTCCTTGATGCTGAGCATCTTCAACAGGCCAAGTTAACTAGTCAAAAGTTGATGTCTTTCTTTATGTAGTGGCTTTGTGAAAACATCAGCAATTTGATCTTCTGAGCTACAATGCAGCAGAGTGATAAGCCCTTCTTGCTCAACTTCCCGTATGGCATGATACTTGATTTTGATATGCTTGGTTCTACTGTGAAAAACAATATTTTTTACCATAGCGATTGCAGATTTGCTGTCACAGAAAATAGGTGTTGGTCCTTGAGGCAACACTTCCAGTTCATCCAACATTTTCCTCAACCAAAGTCCCTGATTCATAGCTGCAACTGCAGCAACATACTCAGCTTCTGCTGTGGATTGTGCCACTGTCTGTTGTTTATGAGTATTCCAACAGAACATAGCTGATCCCAGCGAAAAACAATATCCTGAAGTATTCTTTATATAATTTTGGGACCCTGCAAAGTCACGGTCTACAAAACCATGCAAATATATAGGCACTTCATGTTTAAACATAAGACCAGATCTTACTGAGCCTTTTATATATCTTAACATTCGTTTCGCAGCAACAAAATGTGTTTCAGTAGGAGCAGTCATAAACCGTGACGACAAATTTGGTAGCAAACATGATGTCAGATCTTGTTGCACATAGGTATAATAATGAACCAATCAGACAACGATATTTTGAGGCATCACAAAGCTCAGCATCATCACGTCTATATAAAGAGGTGTAATGAGTTACTGGAGTACTTACTGCTTTACAGTGAAGCATGTCAAACTTCTTCAACAACTCCATAGCAAAATTTTCTTGCGAGACATAAATGCCAGCTTCTGTTTGAGACACTTGCAAACCAAGGAAATAATGTAATTTTCCAAGCTTCGTAATTTCAAATTATTGTTGTAGCTTTGCTTTCACATCAAGTATACCAGGTTTATCACTTCCAGTAAGCGTAATATCATCCACGTAAATAGATAAAATGATGCAACCAGATTTTGTAAACTTTAGATATAGAGTTGCTTCATTCCCGCTTCGTACAAATCCAGACTCAATCAACATCTTATCTAATTTATGATTCCAAGCCCTCAGAGTTTGGTGCAAGCCATATAAAGCCTTTTTCCGCAGATAAAATTTTCAGGAACAAGTGCATTTTTGAATCCAGGAGGTTGTGAATCATACATTTGTTCATTCAATTCATCATTTAAAAAAGCTGATTTAACATCTAAATGCATAATGGTCCAACTTTTCTGAGCGGTAAGAGAAAGAAGCAATTTAATGGTATCTAACCTTGCTACAGGTGCAAAGGATTCCGAATAATCCACTCCAGCTTCTTGATCAAATTCTCTTACCACCAACCTAGCTTTGTATTTGTTGATAGAACCGTCTGCATTCAGCTTGGTTTTGAAGATCCACTTCAATCCAATAATGTTTTTGTCTTTAGGTCTATCAACTAAAGTCCAAGTCTCTCATTTTTCAATAATAACAAGCTCCTCCTGTATTGCTTGCCTCCACTTCGGATTTTGCATTGCAGTCTTGACATCTGTAGGATTAGCTTCTACTAAGTTACATCTGTTATAGATGTCTTCCAGAGGTGTTGTACCTCTTATAGAAGGTTCATCTAAGCCAGGAAGAAGATTTTCTACATTTTCCATCCTGCTCATCGTGTCATTTTGATTTTGAACTTGCATCTTCTCCCAATTCCATTTTGAATTTTCATCCACCAATACACTTCTATGCATTGCTATTTGCTTACTCACAGGGTCATAAATTCGATAACATTTTGATACAGAAATGTATCCAACTAGAATACAAATTTCTGCATGCTTTCCGGCTTATCCCTTTTTGATTCAGGTATTAGGGAGTAACAGATGCTACCAAATATCTTCAGATGCTCTACAGATGGTTTTCTGTTAGTCCAGGCTTCAAAAGGTGTTTTGTCTTTCAATAATTTACTCGGGAGAGGATTCTGCAGATATATTGCACAGTTTATAGCCTCAGCCCAGAACTCCTTTGGCAAATCTTTTTCTATCATCAGACATCTTGCCATATTCATTAGCGTTCTATTTTTTGTTTCACTCACTCCATTCTGCTATGAAGTATATGGAACGGTAAGCTGTTGAATCACTCCATGCTGCTTCAAAAATGCTTGAAACTGTCCAGATAAATACTCCATGCCATAATCAGTTCTCAACATTTTCAGATGACATGAACTCTAGTTTTCAGCTTCGATTTTAAAATCTTGAAAGCAGGAGAAAACTTCAAATTTTTGCTTCAAGAAATAACACCAGCAATACCGTGTATAATCATCAACAAATATTAAGACATATCGCATCCCTCCTAAGGATTCAACAGTCATTGGCCCACATATATCAGAATGAACCAATTCAAGTGTTTGAGTAGTAGACAGTGCTGTATTAACGGGAAAAGATAGCTGATGGGCTTTACCTTGTTGACACACACTGCATACTGCTCCAATATAATGAACATGAGGTATGTTTTTCACTAAAATTTTCTTCTGCATAAATTTCAAGGCTTCCATATTAGGATGACCATACCGTTTACGCCAGACATCAGATACATCTTCCTAGTTTATGAAAGCTCGAGCATTCAGTTCAGTCAAGTCAAGCATAAAACTCCTGTTAACCATAGGTATTGAGAATAACAACTCACCCATAAGATCATATACATTGCATTTTTCTTCTTTTAAAACAAATTGATATCCATTTTCGAGAAGCTGTCCCACACTTAGTAGATTTTGAACAACTTCAGGTACAAAAAATACATCTTTGATTCTTTTTATTCCTGCTAAGGTGGTCACTTCCACTTCTCCTTCTCCCTCTACCTTCATCTGAGGACCATTTCCAATCTTCACTGTATAGCCAGATGATTTAGACAAAGAGCTGAAACACTTAACCTTAGAAGTCATATGGTGTGTACAGCCTGAATCTAATAACCATTTCAAAGAAGCATTACCTGAATCAGTGCTGCCAGTCTCAATAGCTGCCACAAAAACATGATCATCAGGCAAATCTAAAACCTCTGATGTTTGAGCTTGCTATCCCTATGACTTTAATTTATTTTCTAGACATACTTTATTGCTTGCATTTTTTGCACTGAACTTCAAGTCTAAAGAAATAATAGTTCTCGGAATGATTTATTTTTTTGCAATAAACACAAGGTAGGAATTTTCCAATTTTACTCACCATTGTGGAGGATGATCCTTGATCCTTTTGGGTAAGTCTTCCTTCTCCCAAGATTTTTTCTTCTTTCATTCCATTTTATTTTCTGGTTTATCCAATTTCTCTTCAAATTTCCCAGTGAACTTCTGAGCTAGTAACGCTTTAGCTCCAGATTTAGTAAATTCTTTAAATGTCATTTTTTCTTCAACTGCTTCAAAGGCACTAACCAAATCTGCAACTGACATGTCTGGTAAATCATAAACATCTTCTAGTGAAGAGATTTTAGCTTCAAATTTAGCAGGCAATGTCACTATAATCTTCTCCACTATTCGTCTCTCTTCTACTTTTTCTCCCAACAGTCGAATTTGATTCACAATTTTAACAATCTATCAATATAATCTTTCGACTTCTAATGTTCTAGCATAAAAGCCATTTCAAATTCCTTTCGAATATTGAACAACTTTAATTATTTAGTTCAAGCATTACATTGAAATATACGTTCCAATTCTTCCCAAATTTCTTTAGCCGTGTTGCAATCCATTATTCTTCCGAATACATACTCTGCCACTGACTGATGCAACCCAACACTCATGACTCTAAATCTTTGAGAGATTTTTCTTCATACAATTTTACTTGTTTAACGTTATTGGCATTTGGCTGTATGGGTTCGACATCTGATTCCACGGCTTCCCACAACAATTGACCCTTAAGATAGGCCTTCATCTTTACCGTCCAAACCTAGTATTCTTCACCGGTAAAAAACGGCATAGCCGTCCCAGCAGGAGGTTGAACAATCATAATTTGAGCAGCCTTGAAGCTCTGATACCACTGATAGAAGGTATATGGACTTAGTTTAGAGAATTTTAACACGGGAAAGGGGATGTATTTTTGGGGATTTTTGTATTGTAAGAACAGAGAGCTCTGTTCCTGGTGTTTTTTGGGAGCTTTCCCTTTTTTGAAGGAACTGAATTATTGAGTTGGAGGAGAACCAATTTTTCATTTCACTTCTCAAAATATTTATACATACATTGTACAGGTGGCTCACATCTAGGCACACCTTCCAATATTTAACAACAAAACATGATTAACAGTTTGATCACGTACTTAAGCATAAAGGCTGTTGGTATTTTTTTAATATATATATATATATATTTTTATGGCGAGTATGTCGAGCCTATGTGGCGGGTCACGGATATGCGGGTGCGCATGTGGGGTTATTTATTAGGAATGTGGGTATCCTCAACAAAACCCTGTGCACAAGGTTATGAACTCTCCCCATCATTCTACTATTTATACTTGTGTTTCTCATGTTATGCTTTCGGTATGGGATATTGGGCATCTCATTTCAACAAAGACACATGATCAGCATCACACCATTTTATCAGTCTACATACCAGATTGGTCTGGACTGAGCAGCTTGGACAGAACAAAATCTGAGTTCTTCACTTGTGATCCCGTGAACAATCACATGCTTTAGGGCAAGTTTAGACAGTCATGAAAAATCATACGCTGAACCTCGTGAGAGTGCGGTGGCAGAGAGGGGTGCTGCTTTAGTAAGACAAAGAACTATTACATAGACTCAACGATCAGAGAAAGCATCTATGGAGGTCAGATTTAAAGCTGAGCGAGCTGCAGTGGAGAGAGCAACTATTGAGTTTCGCCAGCGGGCTACAAAGATTAAGGATTCAAAAGGCTACTGTTGATGGACCTCATGTAGAAAAAATCGTAGCTGATAGATTCTCTGCTTTTATATCCAAAGATACGGTGAGTACTTCCTTTCATATATACTGACCGTTTAGTGAATGACTGTATACTGACCGTTTAGTGAATGACTGTGCTGGGATTTGCTATTTTAATTGGAGAACTGCTATAGCCCACCCCCTCATCCCACCTCCGTCTATGTGGCACACCCACATCCACTTGTTTAATTTTTTTAAACAAAAATCAAACAAAACCCAACATTACCCAACAAAATAAGTGGATGTAAGTGTGCCACCTAGGCGGAGGTGGAATGGAGGTGGGATGACGGGGTGGGGTATAGCAATTTTCTTTTAATTGCCTTCGATTTTCAGAAAGGCGAGATTATGAAATCTCAGTTTTCAGAAGGTCGGGATCAGAAAGTTGGGCGCAATTCTCAAACCATTAAAAGGCTGGGCGGTGATAAATTCAAAAAAAATCCTGTTGACCTTATGGCATAAAGAAATGGCACGCATGTACGAGGCCCGCTACATCAAATAGGCAGCCAACAAAGATGTGGTGAAAAACTAATGGGATGAGAATTCAATCCGGAGCTCCCCTCCTTCCCTACCTCCAGCAACGCGCGACTCACCAGGTTACCACGCCACCAACAAGACTTTTAGTTATTTATGTACATAAATAATATATAACTCATATAAAATCCTAAAACATAAAAAATATAAATATAAATCATATCTATTAACCCTAAACTCATAAAATCCTGAATTCTAAACTTAATATTACAACGGCGAATGTTATAAACTCTAAAAAACTAAAACTTAATATTACTGCGGCTTCGCCGACGTACAAATCTAAAACCCTATCCTATAAACTCCAAGGGATAAATGTTATAAACTCTAAAAAAACCAAAATTCTAAACTTAATATTACGGCGGCAGCGGTATAAATCTAAAACTCTATCTCATAAAGTCAAGAGCTAAATGCTATAAACTCTACAAACTATATAAAACGTAGAACATATATCTTACTACGATTTATTTTTTAAAATTGAAGCCGCCGTAAAATTCAAAAACTATATCCTTTAAACTCTAAGGGCTAAATTTTATAAATCCTAAATCATATATTTCAATTCTATAAATCCTGCAAAATAAATTAAATACATTTTATTTATTTTATATTTATTATTAATAATTTAAAAGAAATTAAAAATTATATAAAAATCGGCGGGTACAAAATCACTAGGATAAATGTAGACTTTCTGTAAAAAAAAAAATATATTGCCATGAAACCACCCATGCCCATAAAATTTTAAAATAACTTGCAATTATTTTGGCCAGATAGTGGGTTTAGGTACGGCCGATATACTAGTAAAATTAAATAATAATATTATTATTTTTTATAGTTTAAATTTCAATTTGATTATTTTTCAATATTCATTAATACAAACAAGTCAGATGAACTGGCTCGAAAAAAGTAAATGAATACATAAACAAGTCGAATAAGAACGCACACACAAGCATGTCTGCGAACAGTTGCTCAAGAACTTTAACAACTTAAGTTTGAATACAAAGTTTTGTTCGTTAAATTAATAAATAACTTATGCGGGTTCAAATTAAATTTTTTAACGGGAGAGTTTCATATGCACAATACTTGTATGAACAATTCGTGCCCAATTTTTACACGACATCATCCGTTTTTTAAATTGGTCGTACGATTGGAAATCTTTTACATAAGAGACGAAAAGCCCTGTGTTCCGGCACGGTCCCGACAACTTCGTCGCCTGAAATTTCTAAAAATCTATTAAACACTACTTAAAATAGGGATTTACACACCAAAATTGTGGATATAAAGATTTCTCATTTAAACTTTAAATAACCCCTGTGACCGGGTTACAAGATCACAACAGAATCACGACTTTCCAATTGAAATCTCAAATAATTGCATACTCCAAAGTTGCTGAACACGTCCCCCACCGAATCCATGTGCAATAAAACCGGTACTACGAGTCACAAAATCCAATCTATATTATTCTTGCTGGTAGGAGGGACCCCAAAGGAAAAGATCATTGAAATGGGAGGAGGGGAAAATCCAATAATTGGATAAGAGTCCACACACTTACAAAGACAACAAAATTTGATCAACATCAAATCTTTGGTGCATATCTATTTTTACAGAAAATTAATGGTGTCCATATTAACGAAATTAGTTTTGCGTGAAGTTTTATCTTTTCGAGCTGAGATACAAATTAAAAAATATTTTGTGCAAACCTCTTAAAATTTTAGTTGTATTTTGCATATGGTATTTTTTACTGTTTGTTCATATTTTTAAAATAATTTTTTTTTAAAAAATAAGCATCCCTCCATACGATTTTTTTTCTAAAAATTAGATAAAATTTTTGAATTTTTTTATACGCAAATGTATCTAACCCTTTAACTTCACATTGGAAGTAACCTCTTTCACCATTTACACTAGTTGAGTTCAGTAACATTTTTTAAAATTATATCAAACTCATAAGTGATGAATAGAATTAGCATTATTTACATTCTTAATTATTCAAATAACGGTTATTTTAGCAATATATTATTAATTTTGTAATATATAATTAAAATTTAAATTTAAATAATTGTGTTTTGAAAAATTGAGAAACCCAAAATATAACTCATTTTAAAAATAAGAAAATAGTAGAAGTAGTATAAGATATATTAAAAAAAAAAAGTAGAAGAAGTTACAAAATATTGCATAGTGACAAAATTTTATGTTTACGTACATTATTATCCATTAATCGAAAAGTTTGTATATATGTTGTATTCAAAAAAAAGTTTTACATATAGTATTTATGAAATTATCAAATTTAAAAGCTCAAAAACAATACCTATCTAAAAAAAAAAAAAATTTAAAAGCTCAATTGTGCCGGGTGGACCTGTATTCAACACGATACTTCCCATTTCGTATCCGACTTCAGCAGTGCAGCTGTTCCGCCGCTTTATATAATAACTCTGTTGCCAAGAATTGCTTGAAGGTGCATGACAATGGCGGGATTCAGTAGCTGCCCCACACTCAAAGCTGAGACCGTGTCACAACTGAGAGACCTGAAGATAAAATCCGGCAAGACTTACGGCCAATTAGCGTCAGAGACAGGATTGACAAACGTATACGTGGCTCAGCTACTCAAGCGTCAAGCACAGCTCAAACCGGAAACGGCACCTCTGATACGGGCTGCACTGCCTGGAATCACCGATGAGCTCATAAATGAGATGAGCCTCGCGCCAATGCGCTCGTATGATTCAAATTTGCTAAAAGATCCCACAATTTACAGGTAATCATTGCTTCACTGCTTGTTACTGATATATCTTTTTGGCCTTCATTTATTGAATGTTTTACTTAATTTGTGTACGTCTATATGCACATATAGTCGATTGGGGTCTAGTATTACCGAAATCTTGCCCCGTCGTAAGGAAACCCTGATTTTGTGCCCCTTTATTTGATTTTTACCCGTATTCGTCGCAAGCATCGGAACAGAGTAGGGATGTCTATACCTGATGATGTAGAAATTCTTAACGAACCGTTTCGTGGTCACGGTTTCGTTTGTTGGAAGACGCGGATTGAAGATCATCTATATGCGAATAATTTATACGAACCACTTATCGGGAAGAAACCCGGATTGATGAAGTAGGAAGAGTGTTAGCTGCATGACTGTCGTATTTTAGATCTGATCAGATGGAATATGACACCCAAAATGACATTCAGATATAAAGGAGAATGGACGGCGGCTGATTGGATGAAAGCTCTTTCAGATACGTATGGGGAGACTCCTGCGTGGAAGAAGGTGTGTCTGATGCATCGCCTGCTTAATCTGAAAATCAAGGAAGGGGCTCCGGCAGGATATCATATTACTGGGTTCTATAAAATAATTAGTCAGTTAGGTTGGCTGGTATTCACCTTGATGATGAAGTGGTGGCATGATACTTCTTGGTTCAGTGCCTTATAGTTATTATTTTGCAATCGTTGCAACTTACACATCTGGGATAAGGAAATTGAGTGTGGATGAAATTCGGGTGCCGATTTTGAATGTGGATATTCACAGGAAGGAATTTAGAAAGGTATCTGGTTCTTGATTGAACGTTAAAGGCAGAGGTAAAAGCAGTCAAATAAGCAATGACAAATCGGGGTCGTTCAGAATCAAATGGGAGGAGTAAATCAAAATCAGGCTAAGGCTGTTGGATATTTGGCAAGAAAGGTCATTTAAGCTGAGATTGTACTCGAGGCCGAGATGGAAATAGTGATGACCTCTAATGTTGGTATGCCAACGATTTGCTTGAATGACAAGCTTATTGTTTTTTTACTTTGAACTCTCTCTTCATAGGACAACGTAGAAACTGCTATTTCAATTTTTTTATCTCATGTTCTTTTTACATCCACAGGAACTATCTCATAACTGTTATTTCAATTTGCTAGAATTCGTCGAAATTTAAAAAACTTAAATGCGTTTCAGGTTTGAGATGAAGCCAGTTCTCCGTAGAAGTAGGGTATTGTCTAAGAACCTTCCAACAGTCTATTCCCCTGTTTTGTTTCTCCTTATTTTTTTGCTAAGGAGTCTTGTTCTTTATATGCCTATTTGCAGTATAAAAAACTGCATATATATTGATTTTTTGGGGGTCGTTAACAACATATTGGCTTTTGGTTTGCTAATTTTCATGCTACCCTAGCTTGTTGGATTACAGCATTAAAGTATGAGTTTATGTGCTTCCTGTAATTGTGTTCCCATTGTTGAATCTTGCTTTCAGATTGACTGAAGCAATTATGCATTTTGGTGAAAGCATCAAGGAAATCATAAATGAAGACTTTGGCGATGGCATGTAAGTTTTTACACACAGAAATTTCAATGTATCAACAATCCTAACTTTAAGATTTTTACTTGGTTGCTAAGATCTGCCATCTGAAAGATTGTTAATGTTAAAGGGGGTTGCCTCACATTCTGAGGCAATACTCTATCTTTACACAGCTGTGGATGAACTTTATCTTTATACAGAGCTCAAAACTATTGCGTTTTTTGATCTTCTTATTTGATTATTCAGTCGATATGATAAAACATTTTTTTTCTGTTTTGTCTTAGCATGTCCTCCGTAAATTTCTATTGCTCAGTCGACAAAGTTAAGGGCGTAGATGGAAACGACCGTGCTGTTGTGACACTTGATGGGAAGTATTTGGCTCACACCGAGCATGTGAGTTTTCTACCTTGTTATAAACTCTTGATCCCTTCTTGCTTGTGGGTGGACTCTGAATTATATTGCAAGACATATTGATAGTTGAATAAACACATGGGCACATATAGTAGATTGTTTGGTTACTTTTAACTCAAACCTAAACAAATCTATTTTCTTCTGAAAGAGAAATCTTTGTATCTCTATATATAAGTTTTGAAGAGAATACTATTTCATTTCTCCTGGACATGCCTATTAATTTTTTTTGGGTGGTACCACAATTCGTACATTTGACCTCACACAACCACCACACTCACAACCACCACACTCACAACCACCACACTCACACACACACTCATACCACTAGGCCAAGGTCATCTTGGTACGTGCCTATTAATGCCTGTACCTGTAACCTCTTGTGGTAGCAATATTTGCGTTTTAACTTGTCGCTGGAACGAGAATTCACTTGATGAATATGGCTGCTTGGTATTAAAGTGCCTCCAAGGCTAATTGCTGTATCCTTTCATATTGCTGTGGATTTGTTTAATGCATATAATGCGTCCTCTTTCTGTTATCTGCACCATTGATGTTAACACTACTGTTGTAGGAGAGACTGATCATTGACATCCCTTGAATATTTTTATTGACGTTCATTTATTTCTTATGCCTCAACAGAAAGCTGAAGATATGGTGTCAAGGTTGAGTTTACAAGGTGGCAAATCCGCGTGAGCGTTGTCTGTTGTTATTCTCTGTGTGCTATGCATTTGATCTGTAATTGAACTCCAATAAGAAGAGAGCGATCTCTTTACAATTATGCAAGTTTTATGGTCAAGATTGAGGACCTAATGGAGTCTGGAAGTATTTGGTACACTTTTACTACACCTTATGGAGGGCTGTGATGTGCAATTATGCATATTTTAATTTTAACAAGCAAAAATGTTTATGTTATTTGTATGTTTAAGAAAAGAAACACAAAAGT
>JAOYMZ010046269.1:0-30833 GCA_025802335.1 Pinguicula primuliflora | reverse complement strand
GGTTTGTGAGGCGTGGCTTCTCTGAGTGTTCTTTAGAATGCATACCCGAGGAAAAGAGGAAAAAGATCAATATTTCTCGTGGATCCAAGTACTACATGAAGAGACTTCTACCAGATCGGAGTGGGATTCATCTGGACGCTGCTTTTGTATGATAAGACGAGATACTGATCTTGTTTGTATTCATGCTCTTAATCTGAAGGTGTTTCTTTGGATGCATGTCTAGTGTATTTGCATTATTAGCATTTTTCGGAGAGTCCCCATTTCTTTCCATGGAATTCGTGCGAAAATTGAAAGTGCAATGCTATATGTACTTTTTTATTTAACAGATTCAATAAACCTCTGTTCGAGAAGTAGGTCGTCTAAACGTTAGTATATTGCTCTTCGTTTTGCCCAAATTATCGTTTAAACTGCTTAAAAGCCCGTTTAAGCGGGTGAATAGACCGTTTAGGTGCTGAACGGGCCCTGACCACTTAAGGTCAGCCTAGCACTTTCTCGAACACTGCAATAAACACACATACTTGTGGTAACAAGTACCAACAGTTGATAATCTGAGTACAAGAGGCATTATAATCACAGATCAGGAGCAACTATGTATATGGTGTGGTGAGGCGACGAAAACTTTGCAACACTTACTCATAAACTGCCAACATGCTAAGGAGAAAATGGCAAGAGGTTTACACCTGGTTTGGGATCGGGCCGAACAACAAGAGCTCAATTCCAACGCACTTTTCCAAACACATGAGCAACTTTGAGCACCCCATGGCCAAGAAAATAGGAAAAGCATTATGGCAGGTAACCATCTGGTGCTTATGGAGAGAAAGGAACGAAGTGCGTTTCGACAACGAAATCGAACTGGAAAAGGCGGCTGAGATCATCACACAAGTTCAGGTCCGTCTCCTGCACTGGCTGAAAGCAAGAAATCTGAATGTGCTATCTCTTAGTTTTAGAGAATGGGTCTCAAATCCGATGCAATGTATAGTTATATAGTCTAGTTGTTTATTCTCAACTTAGCGGTCATTAGAGCATATGAAAACATTGTATGCTTCGTATTCATTTTTGTAAACTCGTTAATATTAATGGAATCCCTTTCGTACCAAAAAAAACTTGTGATAACAATTACAATCGCACATAAGAAAATAAATACAAGATAAACAATAAAAACACATCATTGGATTTAATAATGTGGCCAAATAAAAGGGTACAATTAGCATTTTAAAGTCTTTGAAGAACAACCCAAATAACAGTGTGAAGAAACAGAGACGAAAATAAAAACAGAATACACACAAATGCCTGTATGCTTTATTGATTACATGGCTTATGTTTAAGGAAGTCACGGACACATTGCGTATTGTTTAGTTGGTCGCTTCTTTGGGAGGGCCCTTCCACTTGAAGTTGTCCGAATATGACTTTGCCTGCAAGCAAAAAAACTGAAAATTTAAACAAGGTGCAGCCAAATTGTGTCGTCTTCTACAGATTGGAAGTGAGAAATAATCATTCACTTGCAATGAACACAACGGCGAGGCGAACACATCTCAACTATCAAGATTATCGACAAAGAGAGCCATGGATCACACTCAACAGTTTGAACCGAGACTCAGAGAGTAAAGTGATCAACAGAATGCAACAACACATCCTGCCAGTTTCTCGGAACTAAGGCGAAATCGCCTCTTCAGGAAACAAGTGAGTTTTGAATGTACGCAACTAAAGGCTTATACCTGAAACATCAAGCATTAATTCTTCAAAATGAAGAATGCATGCACGGGAACTGCAAAATAGGTATTTCTTAATTTCTTCTCAGCCCATATTCATCATGCTATTGATACACTATCCACTAACCAAGGGAAGAAAAACATTCTGGGGCATTATTTCAGTTCTTTCTCCATATGCTTAGGATACAAATATAATCTACTCAAGATGAAATTGCAACTCAAGAGAGCAGAGGATTTGACTACCACCAAGTACAAAACTTAATATGTCAATGAAGTAAATTGCAGCCAGTGGATTGACGTGACGGAGAATTGGGGAAGAAGAGAGACGGTAAATGCTAACTACGCACTGCCATGCTCTTCAACTGTTACCTCTTAGAAAAGAAAACTAGGAGTATACAAACTGATACATGTTCTTAGCTTCATGCAATAGAGGGAGACTCAAAACTCGGACCAATCATACCTTCAGTAACGGTGTCTGGTGCTTCTTGACCTGCAAGTAAAATGATAACTAATTGAGATTTTGCTACTGAACAAGATTCATGGAATGATTTATGCCGATGATATAACTCTCCTATGGCCACTATTGCTTCAGTAATTCTACGGTATAATAATATAGCACTTAGCATTTATGCAATTTATAGATGTGCTTTTGGAGAAAAACATCAAAACGGTTGGACATTCAAATTCTAGCCAACGTTGAACCCAGAGAACACAATAACGGAACACAAATACCCAAATAAAGAATACTCATATAATAATATAGTATTTGAGCATTTATGCAATTTATAGATGTGCTTTGGGAGAAAAACATCAAAATGGTTGGACATTCAAATTCTAGCCAAGGTCGAACCCAGAGAACACAATTACAGAACACAAATACCCAAATAAAGAATACTCAAATAATAATATAGTATTTTAGCATTTATGCAATTTATAGATGTGCTTTGGGTGAAAAACATCAAAACGGTTAGACATTCAAATTCTAGCAAAGGTCGAACCCAGAGAACACAATTACGGAACACAAATACCTAAATAAAGAATCCTCATGTAACCATATGCATCAGCAGAGTGTACAGAAATCAAGGAGTGGCTACCATTCTTAAATGCACTCCTTTCACTAACAGAATTTCTGAGTCAGTTTATAAGAGCTATATACCACCTTACATTTGTTATACAAATGGATGAATCCAAAATAAGCAAATTTTCATTACTCTTTCCACATAATCCAGACAGGTTAATTCGGTGGGAGCAATAATAACAAATTTTTTAATACCGTATACTCCCAACCATGTCTCTCCGCAAAGGATATCGCAGCTTCTTGACTGTCAAAACTTAATCCAGCATCACCAACATTTGCATACGGGTCTCCCGTGGATGTCCAACCCATCAGTGGATTCTCCCATCTGCATGTTACCCACAACACTCATAAGAACAACATGTGAATAAATAGATTGCAAAACTGATCATTCAACAGAACCGGTCCCTCAGCGGTAGATGACATGAATGCAACATACTGAAAATGAGAAAAAAAACACCAATGATGGCACACGAGTACATCTACCGTACGTGATGGAATAGAAAACAATAGAAGGAAAACATACTTCTGCGTGGACATGAAATTGATTTTCCACCTGCCAACCTTCCCAGACCCTTGCTGCGAAGCAGTCCGGGCAGGGGAGTAAATCAGTACCTGCTCAAGACCAACGTCATAAAACGGGTATAAACACTTTTAATCCCCTACAAAAAGGCAACATTTTGAAAGAGATATAGCAACACGCCAACACCGGCCATCTGAAATCCAGCTTAATCTGGTCAAACCCTTGAAACTCTTAACCAGTTAATTTTCACCAATACGCTATGATCAATCGATGAAAATACCGTAAATGAACGGATGAATAAAATTAGATGGAATAAAGGTGATGAAAATCCCTATCAAGACAAAAATGTTGGTGCATGCCAACAAAATCTCTACCGTACCCGCCGACGAAGATGCTCTTCTGGGATGCCGGAAACCATCCCCACCTCCCCGGGTTTGATTTCCACCAAAGCCTCCTCCGTGGAGAAAGCTCTTGACAACGGAGTCAGAGCCGATGGATAGGCCTTGCGGGAATTCCATGCTAGCCGTTGAAGGGAACTCGTCATCTCTGCGGATTGCTCGATTCACAGCAAACTCTCTCGGAAAGGAAAATACATTAATATTGTCATATATTTATTATGGAAAATTCTTTTTTTTTTGTTTGAAGGGAAGCATTATTTGTTTTTTCATTATAAAGGAGACCAAAATTCAAAAAACAGAATTAGCTACGATTACGGTGGATCAAGTTGAAAACAAATGCCTTAGTGACGTTCCTCCACAATGCCTTTCCTCGCCTGAGTGCTTTGACTGCTAGGAAGATGCCTTTGCACTGCAGCACTTGCTGGTACATCAGATGTAAAATTTGGAGTCATGATTCCCCTGCTCACATTGTCTGGAGGCCATAAGACTCCTTCACTTGGCATCAGACTTTGAAATTGTGGATTATCCTGCCCAAGACCCCAGTTGACGAATGAATTTGCATCAATAAGACAGTCTGGTTGCACTGTCATCTCTACCAACATGAAGGGATCCTGTAAAAACAAGTGAAGATTGCGAGAGACATTTGATAATCCCATTTTTGCGTAGTGATCCGCCTCCATGTTGAAGACTCGGCTGATATGTTTGAGGTTATGTGACTCATATGCTGCCAAAGTTTGCTGCGACCGGTGGACGATACCAGCGACCATTAGGTTGTCGGTTTTCCTATTGATGGCATCAATAGCCACCGTGCTGTCCAAGTGTACAATGATTTTGTGTCTCCTGAAAAAGCTTACCATTGCTAACCCATACTGAATTGCCCATAGCTCAGCAAGGAGCACTGAGCACAGTCCTATCCTGATGTTGAAGCCAAGTATCCAGGTGCCCAATGAGCTGTGCAGAATGCCTCCACAAGCTGCACTCCCCGAATGTCTATTGACTACTGCATCAACATATAGGTATAAACCCAAGCGGGTTAGTCTAGTGGTAGAGAACATCAACTTAAGTCTCTCGAGACAAGAGGTTGGGGGGTCGAATCCCACTGGTGACAAGAAACTCGTTTGGGCCACGACTGCGGGTATGGACCCGAGTATTGCCTGGTTTGTGGGGGGTCGCTTTGCACAAACCCCTATGAATTAGTCGAGGACAAGAATGTACCAAGGATACAAGAAAGTACAAGGATACCATAGGCATAAAAAAACATATAGGTATATGTCCTTATCTGCAGGTCGGTATGCGGATGACATCCCTCCCGGTGCAAAAGTTAGGTGTCTATGATGCAATTTCTCTTACTGTAGCACGCATTGAGCTTCACCTAAGTACGCCTATATAGATAACCTTAAACTGATGTTAGAGATGAATTTTGATTGAAATACCTCCTCATTCCTAGTCATCCACAATTTCGAGCAGATAGTTGCGAAGAGGGCCGACCACTCCTGTGAATGTTAAGAGACAGTAATGTTGTCAATGATCCAATCTTTAAAATTCAATATTGTAAAAAACAGGGAGCCAGATCTCCCTGCTTCTGTTGCAATCTCTCAAGATGTGTAGAATGGACTCATTTGTTGGACACCAACTACAATCCGGGGAGCTCGTGAGCCCTCATCTGAACCGTTCTTGGTTCGTCCAAATCACGCCATGAAGCACCTTCCAAATGAATATCTTGATATGTTCCTGTGTTTGGAGATTCCGGACTTGTTGCCAGGGTAAAGTGTCTGCTTCATTCAGAGGAACAATGACTTGATTTATGGCCGATGCACACGTGATTCGACCATCGGCAGAATGCATCCAGGAGCAGCAATCCTGGCCAGCGGTAGGATGGGGTGGTGGGATGGTCAGAATCCATTCCAATAGATATGACTGTAGTCTTGATTCTAACTCTACTACATTCCATTCACCAGAGGTGAGGCAAAAGCTAGTAACTTTGCGGTCAAGTTCATAGATGGATTAAGGATGATTGTTGAAGAGGATGCTTAAGGGGATACCAGGTATCCTGCCAGAACGACACACTGCAGCCATCTCCAATTACCCATCAGTTATTCCTATGTGCCACCAGCAGATTACTTTTGAGTTGCCTCCAAATATGTGAGCCCGCTTGACGTAGCTTTTGAGGTGTGAATGAAATACCAGTAAGATGATATTTAGCTTGAAATACTTGCATCCATAGCTTCTCCGAACATGTAATAAATTCCCAAGCCAATTTTAACATGAAAGCTTGATTTGTATGCCTAAAACTTCTCAAACTAAGTCCACCATGCTCTTTTTTCCTGCATAATTTTTGCCATGCAATCATCGGCTTTTAAGTAAGCAACAATAGGCCGGGCGATTTCATTTAATAACCCCTCTTACAAATACTGAGTCGGCAATCCCAGAATACGAACCCAAGCAGCAACACTGTCTATGTGCTCGGATTTTGTATCGAAATCCTGGTGCTACGAAAACACCCGAAGATAATGTCCAGCAATAGTGTGAGGACCCTTAAACAGGGCTCTGTCGTAGTCCTCTGTCGACGAACAACGAAGTAAGTAGTAACCGTTTGTAACATCCACCAGCTTCAGATCCCCTTTGGGCTTCCAGTGGATATGCAGGTTCATGTGCAAGGATTGATAACCAATCTGCTTCCCCAGTGGACAGATTATCAACGTATTTGCCATGCGATAATCAATTTGCTGGTGGATGCTTTCTCCGAACATAATACAGGGGCCCAGTACATTCTGGGAATGAATAACCTCTTCCGGCTTAACGATAATCTCCTTACCAGTATCTCTTATTTCTGGAATTAGGAAGGATTTGAACAAAGGAGCAGTCTAGTTAGCAGCAACCGGTGCCGGTCCTCCTGGAGTCGATGATGTAGAAATCGAACCAATACCATTAGCTCCACCGGATTCCTTTACCAGTGGCGGGAATTCCTCCCTGATACCCAGATCCATGTCCTCCATGGCTGGATCTGGACGCAATAGTGACGAAATCGAAGTGTAAATTGAGAAACCCTAGAGAGTGGATGGAGCAGAGAGTTTTCAGTGGAATCCTTTTTTGAAGGTTTCAATAAGCAAGCAAAGCATTATTGAAAATTCTATTTGTGCACAATCACATTCACAATTATAAATAAAATAAAAAATAAATATAAATAATAAAATTTATAATTATAAAAATTGTCACATCATAACATCGATTAATAGAATAAAATAAGTGATATGATTAGCATTTTGCATTTATTATTAACTAGGTGAATACACTATGTGTCATTTGAATGTGTTGTATCCTCAAAGTAAAAAGTATTTAGTTAGTTATGAAACAATTAAAGTAGATATTTATTTCAGTATTGTTCGGAATGGTTTGGTAATGTACTTGATGTGTACAATAAAACTTCAGCATACATAATATTTGTCGTGGTATTTGTACTGTATCGACAATGTGAATCACATCAGATGAATTAAACCTAATCTGTGAAGAGTGAGTTTATATCAATTTATTTTGTAATAGAGTAAACATGATATTGTAATGAAAGTTCGAATACAATGCCTCTGTCAAGAATGCATTATAAGCAATATTTTACGGATGGGTTAGGTCCAAGGGAATGTTAAGATCCAAAGTCAATACTTATACATTAGTTCATAGTGTTGATTTCCTCTATGATGCGCCAACAATATCCTCTCAGGTGTCATATGGTGCAACAAGCAAAGTATGCCAGAAGTCACCTCCTAAGACAATTTTTATTCCACCAAATATTTGGTTCTTATAAAAAATATCTCATAGAGTAGGATCAACTGCTTCAATGCAGTATTTGTCAAGATCACCCAATTCAAATCCCTCACAGTTTAATTCCTTTCTGTTCTAAGAGAGGGAATGGGATAGTGAGATAGGGTTTGAAATTGTGAGAGATTCTGCTCAACCATCAAAAGAAAATTGTTACGAAGATTGCGATATAGATTGAGAACCAACCGATGAAGAAGATATAAAATCCCATGAAACAACGCATATTTTGATGCATCTATTCATGCTAAGATGACCCTATAGTAATTTGTGGGTCGGTACGAAAACACAATGTCATATAAGGTTGAGATCGAGAGACTAGAAGATGTAAAAAGTTAGAGCAACTTCATTCCTTTGATACAAGAAGAAGATGGGTTGGAGATACAATTCCAAAGCATGTATACAAATAACAAGGTGAGAGAATTTCAGAAAGAGTTTGTAGAAAAACTTAAATGTTTATGTGAGAAGATAAGGGAAACATACTTTACGACTGAGTATGAGGTAAAAGAATGAATTATATTTGGCGAAGAAGATGATTAAATGAGGATACAGGTGACCTTTGGTATTAAATTTGATGAAGACACCCATGAAACACGCTGAATGATATATAGGCATCAGTTGGTGGTGTGGTTTCAGAGGGGCATTCAACAAGTTCCTGAAAAATTTGTGTTGAGAAGATGATGCAAAAATGTGAAAAGGGAGCATACTAAAGTTCGAATTAGTTTATGATAATTTGACATGTCGAGTTGTATCACAATGCCACAAAAACATGTGCAAACTCTTTAAAGAGATTGCTTATTTGGCTGAAGAATCTTCCTCCAATTATGATATGGTAATGACTTGAGGACGTGAGATGAAATAACTATTGATAGAAGCATCGAGCAAAGGTTCCTTTTCAATTGGAGAAGTACCCCTACTAACACAATACACCACCAATATACTTGACCCGAAAAGTCTGCGTCACAAAGGAAGGCCACAGACTCATAGGATTCAAGGTGTTGTTCAGAAAATTGTTAAGAACAAAGAGAAACAACAAAGCAAAGAAAGCACAAGTATGAACGTACATTGTGCACTTCATAATTTATAATATTTTACAGTGTTATATGTTAATTCATTATTTGACTAGTTGCAGGAGGTTCAAGAGGTTATGAACCATAATTATATTTCAACACAGGCTAGCATTACTAATACCAATGTAAATTTTATTCGTGTTTACTGTTTATTATCATGTGTATGGCTGTTCCTGTGATGATACTAAAGTTTAGCTGTGCCTCAACCATTTTGTTTAATTTTTCATAGCAACTGGATAGTGTTCAAGGCCTTCAAGGAACTCCATCAACACAGTAATAATGCTAAAGTTTGGAGAAACTAAAATATTTTTGGTGCCTTCATTTTGGAGTTGTTGGTAGATGGTGATGGTTGCTGATGGTTTTACGTTAGTTCTTGTTGCTTTAGTTAGTGATATTGAAGCCACGGGTCCGAGAGACAACTGATTTTTTGCAGAGGAGTTGTAGAGGAGCTATAACTCTTCTCCAGGAGTTATGCATTTGGCATTTTGTTGATCAATAATCAATTTGGTAGAAGAGAAGAAAGGGAAACAAAGCCCCAAGTAACATTGAAAATATGGGTTTGCGAAATAACAACTCTGCATAAGTCATGTATACTATCAAAAAAAATAATTGACAGCTTTCAAATGGGTGATTCACTATTTGTTTACTGCCTTGGTTGTAGTATAAAACGGAAGTAAGAACACAGCGAGTTCTGAGAATTCTCAGTTTTTCGTGTATCTCATTCACAGTTTTACATCAACTTGTATACACATATAATTTCTCTATTTACGGTTAGTCAATCCCGTAATTCTAACTAATTGATATCAATCCTAACTAATTGGATTTACAATAAGGAAGGAAATATCTTTCCTTTCTAACATTCCCCCTCAAATTGGGTCGTGTTTCATGTCAAACTTGCTAAGAGCATCATGGAAGGTTGATGACCATGCCTTTGTGAGCACAGCAGCTGGTTGCTACTCAGACCGAACATATGGTAGTTTAATCGGCTTGGATTCCAGTTTCTCATTGATAAAATGACGATCGATTTCTACATGTTTCGTCTGACCATGTTGAACTGGATATGAGAGATCGATGGTAGCCTTGTTATCATAAAACAAGCTCATTTCTTCTTGTGGTGCAAATTTCAGCTCCTCAAGAATGTGTTTCAGCCATAATAGTTCACACATGTCATTCGTGATTCCTCGAAACTCTGTCTCCACACTCGATCTTGCAACTACCTTTTGTTTTTTGCTGCTCTAAGTCACTAAATTTCCTCCAAAAAACGTATAATATCCCAAAGTCGATCTTCTGTCGGTCTTGTTGCCTGCCCAATCATCATCAGTATAACTCTCAACCTTCAAGTGACCATTTTTCTCATACAGCAGACCTTTAGATGGTGATGACTTGAGATATCATATAATTCTTTCAACTGCCAACATATGCTCTTCGCTAGGATTCTACATAAACTGGCTCACAATACTCGCTTTGTAGGCAATATCTAGGCGAGTGTGGGACAAATAAATCAATTTCCCAACAAGCTTCTGGTACTTCTCGTGATCAGTTGGTGCTTGATTAGGTAATTCTTCCAGACCATGATTCTCGACAATTGGTGTGTCGACTAGCTTGCAATCTGTGAGTCCAACTTCAACCAATAAATCCAAGATGTATTTTTTCTGAGATAAGAACAGACCCTTATCTAAGGCGGCACTAGTTCAATCCCAAAAAAATATTTCAATCCTCCAAGATTTTTTATCTCAAACTCAGGGATAATCGTCTCTCCAACTCTTTCATTTCCTCCACATTGTTTCTTGTGACAATTATATCGTCGGCATAAACTATCAAAATTATTACCTTATTGTCACGATGCTTATAGAACATTGTACGATCTCCATTGCTTTGTTTATAGGCCCACTTCTTCCAGCGCATGAGTTTCAAATATCAGCAGCAGAAGATGGGCACAGTGAAATGGGATTTTCTTGCCCAGCGCATGAGTTTTAAATATCAACAACAGAAGATCACATTACATGGTACACAAAGGCCCGATAGCCCATATCCAAAGCTCCTCGACCCCTTTGCATGATTTGTTGTTGGAGTTTGCAAATATATTTGCATGGCCCCAGGGTTTGCCCCCATCACGGCCATGTGATCACCAAATTGTACTCAGGCACGACTCCAACCCAGTCAGTAGCCGGCCCTACCACTACCCTCATGGATAGAAAGAATAATTGGAATGCCAGTGTGATGAACTTTTCGCTCAAGGCTGGATACGAGCAAGCTCTTCCCCATTCAGTTCTCCTGTCCTGTTGGTGAAGAAAGCAGATGACTCCTGAATACTTTGTATTGATTTCAGAGCCTTGAATAAAATCACTATTAAGGACAAATTTCTGAACCCAATTATGGAGGAATTACTGGAAGAACTCCGAGAAGCACACTTCTTCTCAAAACTGGATTTGAGAGCAGGGTACCTTCAGATTCGAATGTTTGAACAGTCTATCCCCATGACTGCATTCCAGACACACCATGGACATTTCAAATACCTTGTAATGCCCTCTGGCCTCATGAACGCCCCAGCTACGTTCCAGGTGTTATTGAACAATATTTTTAGACGCTGCCTTCGCTGTTTTATCCTTATTTTCTTTGACGACATTCTTGTATATAGCAGGACATGGGAAGAATCTCACCAGCATTTGAAACGACATTAGTCGATAGATTGTCAGGCTTTTTGAGCCGGTTTGGTAGATTTGCGGCTTTCCAAACAATGGCCAATGGCCCATTTCTCACCAATAAACTGTATGAATAGCACATCTCGCTGTTCTACACAATACTGTCACTTGAAAAAATATAGATTTATATGTATGACATACAACTTCACGGCGGAGCTGCTGCTGGGGGTGCCTATAAATAGTGTGCGAGTGGGCATTGGAAGTGGTTATTTGTGGGGTCGGTGCAATGGGGGAAGATGGCCGATCGGGAACTTCAATGAAGCACGAAAAACAGAGAGTGTGAGAGGGCGACTGATTGGGAACAAAGGAAGCGCGATTATAAGCAAGTTGAATAATGTTTTTTCCCCATTGTATTAATCTCTCGTACATTTATTTAATGTGGGAAAATGATAGGCGCCAGTTGTATATATCTCTCGCATATAACATATAAATAATTCAAAATGTTTATAACCAAATTCAAAATCTAGGATTTTCGAGTCACTAAGTATTTCGTTTTTAATTTTTCAAAATGTTTCAGTAATAAATCAAATATTTATTCCTCGTATGCATTCTACATTTATATAATTCAAAATGTTTAAGCAATAAATGTTATAATTTAAAATACTAAATGTTTATGTAATAATTCTGAAAATAACAATTACATCCAAAATTCTTCAATGATACTCATCGATCCTGAATTGTGGATGAATGCAAGTAAATGAAGTCGCTAGAAATAATAAATAGATGAGGAGTGTGTATGAAACAAAAAAAGAAGTAAATGAGGCAGTTAAAGTGGTGAGTGTCCCTCCCGACGCACACGATCTCATGGCCGAATTAGCAGCTCTTTGACTCAATGTTGGGGATGTGAGCAAATTCAACGCCGAATGGAATGAGATGGCTACCACCATCGCACCAGGAATCATGACGGAGGCTGCAGAACTCGACTTCTACTTGAAAGCTCTGGTCCATGACCTAGTCATTGGTGTAAGTATGCAAAATCCAACGATGGTATATACTGCCATGACCATTGCAAGAAAGTATCAAAGTAAGGTGTTGTATGTGGCCACCGAGAAGGAGGTTGTCAGGGCAAACCTCCCGTTCCCCAATCCTTCATCTTCGGTCCCCATGCCGCAGAAAAACTTTGGATCTCAGCCTTCGTGCTAGGTTGAAAAGAAATGTCTCCCGGTGGGTGAACTCGCTCAGCACAAGGCCGAGGGCCTCTGTTTTTGCTGCAATGAGAAGTGGTTCAAGAGCCACAAATGTAAGAAGTTGTTTCTGATCGGGTTCAAGAATATATGGATGACGAACAGGAGTCTGAATCTGACGACAATGTGGAAATATCCCTGCATGCCTTGCAAGGTCGCTGCACATCAGACACCATGAAAGTGCTTGGCGAAATCCAGAACCATGAAGTCCTGATGTTATTAGACTCGGCAGTACGCACAATTTCCTCAATGTAGCATTGGCCACAAAGTGGGGGTTGAAACCCCAAGAGCCACAAACCATCAATGTTACCGTCTCAAATGGAGATCGAGTTACCAGCTCTAGAGCCCTCACAAATGTGGAGATGCTGTTAGGTTACCATTCCTTCCCAGTGACTCTGTATCTAATTCCCCTCCACGGGTTTGATGTTTCCTAGGTATCAATTGGCTGCATAGTTTGGGCATAGTGAAATGGGATTTTCTCGCCCAGCGCATGAGTTTCAAATATCAACAACAGAAGATCACATTACATGGTACACAAAGGCCCCCATCGATAGCCCATATCCAAAGCTCCTCGACCCCTTTGCAGGATCTGTTGCTGGAGTTTGCGGATATACTTGCACAACCCTAGGGTCTGCCCCCATCACGGCCATGTGATTACCAAATTATACTCAAGCACGACTCCGACCCAGTCAATAGTCAGCCCTACCGCTACCCTCATAGACAGAAAGAAGAATTGGAACGCCAGTGTGATGAACTCTTAGCTCAAGGCTGGATACGAACAAGCTCTTCCCCATTCAGTTCGCCTGTCTTGTTCGTGAAGAAAGCAGATGACTCCTGGAGACTTTGTGTTGATTTCAAAGCCTTGAATAAAATCACTTTTAAAGACAAATTTCCGATCCCGGTTGTGGAGGAATTACTGGAAGAATTCGGAAGAGCACACTTCTTCTCAAAACTAGATTTGACAGCAGGGTACCATCAGATTCGAATGTCTGAACAGTCCATCCCCATGACTGCATTCCAGACACACCATGGACATTTCAAATACCTTGTGATGCCCTTTGGCCGCATGAACGCCCCAGCTACGTTCCAGGCATTAATGAACAATATTTTTAGACACAGCCTTCGCCATTTTATCCTTGTTTTCTTTGACGACATTCTTGTGTATAGAAGGACATGGGAAGAATCTCACCCGCCTTTGAAATGACATTAGTCGATAGATAGTCAGGCTTTTTGAGCTGGTTCCGCACATGTGCAGCTTTCCAAACAATGGCCAATGGCCCATTTCTCACCAATAAACTGTACGAATGGCACATCTTCCTATTCTACACAATATTGTCACCTAAAAAAATATAGATTTATATGTATGACATACAACTTTACGGCGGAGCAACTGGTGGGGGTGCCTATAAATAGTGTGAGAGTGGGCATTGGAGGTGGTGTTTTGTGGGGTAGGTGCAGTAGGGGAAGGTGGCCAATCAAGAACTTCAATGAAGCGCGAAAAATAGAGAGTGAGAGAGGGTGGCCGATCGGGAATGGAGGAAGCGCGATTATCAGAGAGTTTACTAATGTTTTTTTTCCGTTGTATTAATCTCTCGTATATTTATTTAATGTGGGAAAAAGAATAGGCATCAGTTGTATATAATCTCTTGCATATAACGTATAAATAATTCAAAATGTTTATAACCAAAATTCAAAATTCTGGATTTTCGGTATCTCGTTTTTAATTTTTCAAAATGTTTAAGTAATAAATGTAATATTTATGCCTCGTATGCATTCTACATTTATGCCTTGTATATGTAATATTTTCAAAATGTAATATTTATGCCTCCTATGCATTTTACATTTATACAATTCAAAATGTTTAAGTAATAAATGTTAAAATTTAAAATAATAAATATTTAAGTAATAATTCTTGAAAATTACAATTACATTCAAAATTTTTCAATGATAGTCATCAATCTTGAATTGTGGATGAATGCAAGTAAATGAAGTCGCTAGAAAGGAATAAAGAGATCAGAGTGTGTGTGAAACATAAAGAGAAGTAAATGAGGCAGTTGAGGTGAGTGAAAGGGATGTGAAAAATGGCAAGTCTAAGAGAGGAAAACACAGTGTGATAATTCAAGTTCGGGGAAAGCAAATGAGAAAGATTAGGATACGCACAATGTGCAGGAAAACTCAAGTAAGGTGGAGTATATTGGTGAAAACTCTCAAAACGAGTAGGAGATGTTAAATTTCAAACAGAACGAGAAAGAAATAACACAGATGAATCGTGATGCTGAAGGTGATGTTGAAAGAGATGTGATTATCGAAAATAATGAGGAAACAAGGAACGAAAGGATGCACAAAAATAGATCATTGAAGAAAAATCACAGAAAGGAAGAATTATTCAAAAGCACAAAGAAAACCAGAAAAGCTACAAAACAAAGTAAGGAAAATTGTGAGATAGTTGAAGAATGGAAAGCTGTGATGGAAATGAGCATCAAAGGAGAGGTGGGAAAACACAAAAGTACGGAGCAGGCAGTGACGGGGAAGGACTGAGAATGAGGATTGCATAGTAAAAGACACATCACTTGCAGGTAGTAACATTATAGCTACGAACTCCAGGCATATGAGGGAAGAGGTGAAAGAAATTTTAAAAATAGGCAGAGAACTAGGGGTGAAATATCCGGAAGGAGAAGAAAAAGAAACAGAAAGACTTTTAACAATGGAAATGGCTGAAAATGACATTCATAGCTTGGAAAATAAACAAGCAGAAATGAAAAAATCACATAAGAATCAGGATTTTCAGGAGGTAAATGCAGAAGTTTCCTAGATGCAGCTACTTACATACAATGCAAGGGGTCTTAGAGAGTAAGGGAGAAGAAAAAGAATCAAGGAAATGTTATGGAAAAATAAAACTGATTTTGTGGCAATACAAGAAACGAAAAAAGAAAAACAGCAGATGAGAAATTTGTGAGGAGCATATAGTATGCAAAAGAGTTGAATTGGGTATATAGTGGGTCAAATGGATTTTTAGGAGGATTACTGTGTGTCTGGGACAAAACAAAATTTAAAAGGGAAGTCGTATGGGGCTGTAATGGAGTACTATGCATTACATGAAAACTGGCAAGTGATCAAACTATATGCAATCTAATGAATGTGTATGGTCCCTCGGAGTTGGAAGACAAAATGGAACAATGGCACAAGATAAGCGAACATCATGAAGGAGAAGAAGATAGAAAATTGGTACTAATGGATGATTTTAATGTCATACTAGATAGAAGAGAAAGAAAAGGCATCAGCACTCAAAGTTATGATCAAGAAATAAAAGAATTCAAAAAGTTTGTTGACAGAATGGATCTATGTAATTTATCAATGTTCAGGAGGAGATATACGTGGCACCTATCATCACTAAAGGCGAAGAGAAGGCTAGACATGTTTTTACCAAATGAAAAATGGATGCAAGGTGATTATAAATGGATACAAATTGGACTAGACAAGGAGGAATCAGATCGATACCAGTTAAGCTGACAATAGAGGATAAAAATTGGGGTCCTAAACCTGTAAAAATGCTGGACAGTTGGACGAAGAATCAAGAATATAATCAGATGGTAGCTGAAAACTGAAATTAAGAGGGGATATATGGAACAAACAAATACATAATCAAAGAAAAAGTGAAAAGGTTGAGGCAGGCTATTAGACAGTGGAATGCCGATGACAGCAACAGAACATCTAACAAGCTACAAAATCTGAAAAACATAAGAAATGAGATTGAAGCCCAGGCAGAAAGAATGGAAAGTTGGGCACCCCAGAACAGTTTTTTAGTAGAAATGAAGGAACAGATACATCATCTACAAAATCTGGAAGATCAAGATTGCAGACAGAGAGCAAGGGAAAGATGGATTAAATTGGGAGATGCCAACACGGCTTATTTCCACAGAAAAATTAAAGGAAACTGAAACATGAATCAAATAAATGGAATTTGGAAAGATGGAAGTTGGATCAGTGAGGTGGATGAGGTAAAAATGCATTTAAGGAACATTTTGAAACAAGATTCACCGAAACAAATAAGAATCGGCCAAACATGGTAAGGGTACAAGCGAAACAAATCAGTATGGCAAACCAGCAAACGATGGTTAGAATGTTCACCAAAGTAGAAATGAAGGAGGCAATCGATGGATGTGATGGAGGGAGGAGCCCGGGGCCAGATGGAATGAATTTTAACTTTATAAAACATTTCAGACAAATATTTGAAGAGGACATGTTCAGAATGTTGGTGGAATTCCATGGAAAAAAGAAAATAGCCACAGGGGGCAATGCATCACATATCATATTGTTTGCAAAAAAAAAAGATACTCCATTGTAGATCAGTGATTATAGACCAATAACACTTGTTGGTGCTATGTACAAGGTAGTAACAAAAATTTTGGCAAAAAGGATAAGTGGAGTGCTGAATGAGGTGATATCACCAGCTCAGACAGCGTATTTGCAGGGAAAATAGATTGATGATGGAATCATAGTTTCAAATGAGATCATAACAGAGGGAAAGAAAAATAAAAAATCGAGTTTCTTACTAAAAGTTGATTTTGAAAAAAGCATACGACAAGGTGAACTCGAATTTTTTGGAAGAAATGGCAAGAAAGCTTGGAATTCCAACAGAATTTAGTCAATGGATATAGACATACCTATCATCAGCAACATCATCAATATTAATAAACGGAAGTCTCACTGAGCAGTTTAATCCAAGTAGAGGTATCAGGCAAGGGGATCCAATATCCCCCTTTCTAAATTTGTTAATAGCCGAGGGATTATCATTACTGGTGGAAAAGGTAGTGCAAGCAAATCTGTTTGATCCTATGGAAGTGGGAAAGGAAAGAGTAAAAGTATCTCATCTTCAATTGGCGATGATACCATATTTTTGGGAGAAGGAAATTGGAAAAACTTAAGATGTATCAAGTCAACTAAGGAATTTTGAACTTATTTCAGGTTTGAAAACCAATTTCAGTAAAAGTGGACTTATTGGACTAAACATGGTAGCGGGAGATATTCAGCAGATGACGTCTTATATGAAATGCACTATAAACAGATTACCTATGATTTATTTGGGTATGTCAATAGATGATAATCCAAGGAAAATAAGATTGTGGAAACCAGTGATCGAAAGATTCAAAAACAAATTGGAAAGATGAGAAACTCAACACTATCTGTAGGTGGTAGACTGGTACTCATTAACTCTGTGCTTATAAGCTTACTGTGTTACTATTTCTCCATATATAGAGCCCCTAGGACTGTGTTACGAAACCTTGAGAGAGTGCAGAATTTTTTTTCTAGGGTGAACAACAAAACAAAAGAAAAGTTCACTCGGTTAAGTGGGAAAGAATAGCTCAAACAACTAAAGCTGGAGTGGCTTAGGAATCAAGAATCTATAGACTTTCAACCAAGTTGTGCTTGAAAAATGGGCAAACAGAATTACAGAAGACAAAGATCCAATCCGGAAAAAGGTGATAAAAGCAAGATATGGAGTTGAAGGCAAAATAAAAATCGGTAAGATCAGGGAGTTAAACCAGAATTCGATAACACAACAACAAAGAGGATTTGCTAAAAAAAAATTGGTGATATTGTTATGATCCAGTGAAGGGGAAGGTCCATTTTTCTGATATTGTTGTGATCATCCCGTGGTGATATTGTTGTGATCATCCTGATATTTTTGGACATAGGTTTGTAACGTTGTTACTGAACAGTTTGATGATTCTGATATTTTTGGGTTTACTTGTATTAGGTTGCTTAAAGTTGGTGATCTTGTTTTATATGATCTGTGTTTTGTAAGTTTTGTTTCATCCTTGCTTAATGTTTTGTCTTGCTGAACATTTTGTCTTGATGAACATTTTCTCTTGCTGAATGTTTAGTAATTTTTTTAATTAGTACACTAAGTGAGAAAGGACGTCGTTTTTCAAGTATAAGTTGTGTGAGTATGCGTAGCATTTTCGAAATTTGAATACATAAATGTTACAATTTAACTAAATATCAAATTCAAATGAGCTAAATATCATTATTGTTTAAAATATTTCATCTTCAATCGAAATGGGTTTGGGCAAATTTAAATTTTTTTCTTTCCATCATTTAGAACACTCATAAACATAAATAAGGTAGAAACAATAAAATTCACTTTTATTTTCAATATTGTATTGATTTTTTTAAATACATATGAATGTGGTCATACAAAAAATGCACTCAGGGCGGGTCAAAACGGAATGACATATCGTGCGCATTCAGAGCCACGTCCTGGACATGTGGTAATGTTGCTCTACTTGATGTCGTGCTTAGCATGTCCCTTTGTTGTGCAGAGAGACGACTGAGATCAGCAGCTTCTGGTGGCCTTGTTGGATCTATCGTGTGGATGACACTGTTGAAATTAACGTACTGGAGTGCTGTTTTTGCTAGTAAATTAGCAGTCACATTCTTTGTTCTGGGAATGTGCTGGAACACAATATCACTGCGGTTCTTCAAACTGTTCAATACCCAATTAACCAGAGGACTCACAACGTGGTTGCTTTCATGTCGAATGAGTAAGTTAAGAGCGTCCATGCAATCTGTCACTATCTTTACGTTACGGAGTCCTAACTGTAGAATCCTGCTGATCCCGTGCCAGATTGCCCATAGCTCAGCAACTATGATGGTGCACGTGCCAGTTCACCCGAAAAAGCCACAGGTCCAGGAAGCACAGAAATCTCGCAGGACTACTCCATAGGAAGTAAAGGAGGATACTCTTTGCACTGATGCATCTGTACACATCAAGAACTCCACCTGTGCAATACTTGTGGCTAGGGAAATAATGGAGCTGTATGACAATCCGTTGGGAGCTCTTGATCTTGTAACTTGTCTAATTCGCCACATGTACTCAGGGGGAGAATTACAGTTTGCATCACATAGTTAGGCATAGCTGAAAGTACTATTTTACATAGCACTAGTCTCCCAGCTAGTGAAATGTGTTGAGTTTTCCATCTTCTTGTACGCTCTTGCAGCTTCACAAGTTGGGATTCGTAAGTAGTTGAAGATATTCTCCCATGAATCAATGGCACTCCTAGGTATACTCCCAAATCCTCAACCCTATTAATGCCAACGATGTCCTCCACTTCTCTTGCTTGTGTGAGGGAGACTGTTGGACTGGTCCAAAGTACTGATTTAGTAGTGTTCATAGTTTGCCCTTATGAGATAAGGAATCTGTGCAGGATCTGCTTCATCACTTTGGCTTGATACCCCAACATTCTGCGAAAAGTATTAAGTCATCAGCAAAGAGGAGGTGTGTAAGTGGAAACTTTGATCTACCAAATTTGAGTGGCCTCCAAAGACCAGCATCTGCTGCTATGTTTATTGCCTGTGTGAGCTTCTCCATACATAATATAAAGAGATAGGGAGAGATTGGATCTTTCTGCCTCACGCCTGTTTTTGGATGGAATGGTCCTTCCCAACAGACTTGAGATGAACCGGTTTGCAAAGACAAGAGAAACACTTTTATGAGTCAATCTGGTAAGCCAACATTTATCAGAGTCTCCTGGATGAATGGCCATTCAAGCTTATCGAAGGCCTTAGCGAGATCTATCTTGATTTCCATGTACCCAGTTTTCCATTTAGATTGTCTCATAGTGTGTAAAGTTTCCTGAGCCACGACAATATTGTCAGCTATGTTCCTTCCCTTGACAAGGCTTGATTGATTCTCTGATATTACTGCAGGAAGCACGAGCTTGATCCGATTAGCAATAATTTTTTATACAATCTTGACACAGATGTTGATCGAGGTGAGAGGTCTATAGTGCTCCAAGCGCTCCGAGTTTGATATTTTGGATACCAGAGCTATCATCCCGCTGTTTAGCTTGTGAGGGACTTCACCTGACCTAAAAAACTGCAAAACGAAAGAGATGAGAGTGGAGAAACCATCGGGGTTCGAGGCCTTGTCAGGATCTATACTGAAAAGCGCCACCTTTATCTCTTCATTGCCAATCTCTCAGTTGAGCAGCAGAGGTGGGATGGTGTAAGTGTTGCAAACCGTCCCTGTATGTGGTATGGGACATATGGCTCACTTGAGGGCAATGGCAAATTTGCAAATAGATTGCTCTAGTCACTTTCGTGCGAGATTTGAATCTGGCATGAAAGACCTTTGTGCTTTTGTCATCCTGTAGAATCCACGAGCTCCGTTTATTCTGTTTTGTTAACAACTCCTCCTCAATCAGAATAACCCCCAGATCCCCTCTAATCTTTGATTCAAGATTCCTTAAATAGATTGAAGGTTGAGCCGTGATTGTCCTTTGCAACCCTTCCAGTCGGCTCTGCAAATGCCGTTTCTTCCTGAATATGTCTCCAAAGACTTCAAACTTCCATTTTGTTAATTTGGCTGTAACGTCAGTCAGAGCTGCTTGTAGCGGGAGAGAAGCATCCTAGTTGTCACTGAACCACCAACTCCAAGCATGATGGGATGACCACATGTTCATGTACCTTAATGAAGGTTCTTGCCTTGTTTCCTGGCTGCCCAAACTTAGATGGACCACTGAGTGGTGAGTGTCAGATGCCACTCGCAGTAAATGTCGTACTCCGCAGTCGGTGAAGGCAGAAACTAAAGCAGTAAGTAAATCTAGAACCCTAGAAAGGAAGTGGTTCCACTTCTGCTTCCTCCACCCAAGTTCTGAAAGGATGTGATCCGTTCGAAGGTCGCCCATTCAATTTATCATCAGAACTTAGAAAGGCATTGAAATCCCCAATAACGATCTAGGGGAGCATCACATTGTCCGCAACAGATGATAATTGTGGCCATAGCAAACGATGAATGGTCGGATTTGGGCTGCCATAAACCGTTGTGATGTTGATGCAGGGACCGTCGCGGAAGTTAGCTACCACATGTATGTATTGCCAGTTAACGGACAATATTTCCACATTAATTGTGTGCCTCCAGATAGCCCATATTCCACCCAAGAAACCAAGAGCCTCTATCCTGTACGAGTTGTCAAAACCTTGTCCTATGCTTCAGATTATGTTGTCTGCAGTTGGCCCACTTTTTCTTGATTTCGGGATGAAGAAAATTGAAGGGCTGTACATCCTCAGCATATTTCGTAGAGCATAGATGGTGGTAGTATTCTTGGGTAGCTCTTAACCATGTCCATTTCTGCTCTACATTACTCCTTGTGCATGCCAGGATATCATTTGTATCGCCATTTAAATAGTTTAGGGGTTGGCAGCTCTGCTAGACCAGTTGCTTAGTGGCACTCTTCTAGTGCCGCGGGATCAGACACAAAGGTGCTCTTCAATCATAATATCCTCTATTATGGCTCCCTTAGCCTTAATGTCATCGAGAGGAACAATATCCTTGTCCATGGGAACACTCAAGTTACCTGATTCCACTTGTAGATCTTGAAGATTGGGAGGCCGCCCTTTCCCAGCGCCATGGTTTGCTGGGCCAGAAGGATGGCAGATTTCTTGAGACGCATCCCTTTAGGAGCACTCTGTTTCAGATTTGACGTCGATGATAGGCATCGTTCTGGTGTGGGATCTGTGGGTAGAATTGGGTGTGGAACGGTAACGTAGATGTGCTTGGGATTGACTTCAGGGTTCAGTGGATTTTCAGCTACAGATGAGGAAGGCTTCATGTTATTTAAATCTACGAGTAGTGGGTCGTAGGCTTTCAGGTCATTCAGCTTTTGGACAAATTCAAAATCCTTGGGGTGTAGCCTGAGTCCAATTTCCGGGCCTATTTTTGGGCGTCCTTGTAGGCCCAACTTTCTTTTTCCTTTGGCTTTAGCATCATGGGGCTTATACAATTTTTTGTGTGATATTGGGCCTGTGGTAGCTGATGGATTCAGACCTGTGTGGATTTCCTCGTGGGCAGATAGAGCTGAAAAATGACCTGGTGAGATCATTGTTTTTGACGCAGTGGGCTGTGTTTTCCATGCTTGCAATGGACGGCCCGTTTTCTTTGGGACTATTAACCAAGCCCCCGGCTTGCTGATATCCTCGATAGTGGGCATGTGCCAGTTTTAATTTTGTGTGGCAGACTCATTGAATACAGTAGCAGAGGATCTATGCACTGGATTTTCAACATTGTGAGTAACGTTAATAACCTGCTTTGGTACTCCTGTTTCTCTATCAGAGAATACCTTGTCTGCCTCCATCATGTGATTGAGAGTCCCGTGATCATTCTTCAGGACTGTGGGGGCCACCAAGTTATCTTGTTTCTGTCTGTATCCTATTATTGGGGCACCGGGCTCCGATGGAAGTTCTGACTTTGCATACGGATAGGAGTTCTCTTGGTGGCCGTATTTGGCACATGAAAAACAAATCTCATCGAGATCTTCATACTGCACGGGGTAAGGTTTCCCGTCCACCGTTACAGACAAAGTCAATAGTTGTTGTAAGTCTATGTGCACGGCGATCCAGGCGAAGAGTCCTAGCTCCTCTGATAAGGTGTGATCATCAAATTTCATAAAGACGCCAACTAGTTTAGAAATCTGGATGAGGAGGTCTTTGTGGTAGTAATGGATGGGCAAACCTGGAAAGCTGGTCCACACAGCTACTGGCTCAACGTGGATTGCTTTCGTGTCGAAATCTTTATGCGAGGGGAAAACATGCAGCGCCCAGCTTCCCAGAATATGCAACCCTTCCAGTAATGCTTTGAGGTAATCTTTCTTGTCTGATAATTGAACATGGTAATATCTGTCGGCGATGTCAATCAGCTTGAAATCTCCTCTCGGCTTCCAGATAGCATTCAGCCAGGTAAGGAGGGCCTGATAACCCATACCATATTTCCCCAGAGGTCTGATTATGACGGTTTTGGCCATGATTGAGGTAATCTGAGCCTGGACGTTTTCTTTGAAGCAGACAGTAGGACCCTTATCGTTATGTCCGTGGATAACGTCCTCCTCAGTGATCTTTATCTCCGTGCGGCTAGAACAAAAGACTTGTACGAGGGAGGACCTCGGGGCAGGGGAGCCCCAAATATCAGCAGCGGGGCCATGGGCAGTGTAGCCTGAACCCCCAGACCAGCAGTGACTTTTAATTCCGCAGAAGTAGAGGCAGAATTCGAGTTCTTAACCTTTTTATTGGCAGAATCTTGCTCCAAGGGTGGGAATTGATCCGGATTAAACATGTCCTCGTCCTCCATGTGGGAGGGGCTTGATGACGGCGATGATGTTAGTAGTGAGTTTTGTAGAGAGAAGTCAGAGCAAAATATTAGTAGTGAGTTTTATTTTTTCATTGTATTGAATTTGGAATGGCTAGTGTAGCATGTGGGGAAACTTCAGATATTAAACATTAGGGTGCACCATCATTTACAATTTTAATCCTGATCGTCAGATTTAATTATTTACTTTTTATTTGGACGATCAAAACTTTTAATTTGAATGATACAATTGTACACAAATGTGCGCTCAAAATTCAAATTAAATATAATACCTTCTTATGCCAACGCTTATTTATCCAGTAGTTATTTTGTTTTCCAAGTAAATGATCTCAGCCATCATATCTAAAATTGGATGACAGAGATCAAACGAGTCACAGTCTCATATCAATGTGTTAAACGGTTCGCGAATCTCAGCCGTCGAATCTCACCGGAAAATAACTACATAGTGAAGGAGAATAAGAAGATTATATGATATAATTTTTCTCTCATAACGACGTGTCTTTTATTCTTTTGCCTCTATTTTACGCTTTTTTTTGGTATTAATATATCTCCCAACATTTCGTAAAAGAGAGGACGAAACATTCCAGAATAGAGTTTCTTTCCATAAGAATTGCACCGTAATGGACTACCTGAATCTCCGAAGGGATTTTATGTTTTGAGGCGATTCCAGAACGCAGAACGGAGGAAATAAGGGGAACGGGGGAGTCGGAAAGAGGAAGAAAAACAGAAGTTGAAGGTGAGGCGGCGCTGTAGTACGAGGGAGGCGGTGGACCCCAATCGACTCACCGTCACCGAGGAGAAGTTGACGCTGGTATCTTCAAATATGATAACGCCAGTGTTTTTTGATTTTGAATATATTGAGTCATTTAAAAAAAAATTGGCCTGTACTGGTAGTGATACTGAAGTCTCTGAATAGTTTTATATAGATTACATATGAATGTTGATACTTTTTTCCACTGTTTTGTTTGTTTTTAATTCGTTGAAGCAATTTTTTTAATTATATTTTCTTTAATTCCTAAAATATGCAGATTGGGTTGAATTGTCGATTATTTTCTAACTTCTTTGGTTGTAGCTACAATGGGGGCTCCTAAGCAAAAATGGACGCAAGAAGAAGAAGCCGCACTTAAGGCTGGTATTCAGAAGTATGGAACGGGAAAATGGAGTACTATACTCAAAGATCCTGAATTTAATGTGATTTTGCGATCACGTTCTAATGTGGACCTTAAGGTGTGAATACATTGTGTTATTGGAGAAAATGTCAGTTTTTTTGTCATGACAAAAAATTACGCTTCACTTCGTCTGTGAAGAGCTTTCGATTGTTTCCTCTAACATCATTCTATGCATAAGCTAGCATTTGCAATTGATCTAGCAGATATTCACTTGAATCTCACGCTTTACTGTTGAATGTGTAGGATAAGTGGAGAAACTTGAATTGCATGACAAGTGGATTGGGATCTCGCCATAGGGCTAGTGTTGCTAATAAGAACAATCTGTCAACTCACAAGCAAGAGGAAGAAGCCACTGTTAGTACTATGGAGGTTGAGAAGGATGCCATAGTTCTGTATGCCACACCTCTTGTTGCTTCAAATGAGACAGACCAGGACTTCAGTTCCAGAAAGCAAATGCCAAGGTTCAATTAAATTATTTATGTTGTGTTCATTACTCATTGACATAATAATTCTTTATGTTAAAAAACTTAGACAATTGTTTCAACTAATCTAATAATTTGGACGAAACAAAATGGCAGGGAAAGAGTCGTATTGAATCTTTTAATCTGGTGGTGGAAGTATGTTAAGATTATATAGAATATTGTGTGTGCAAATCAATTAAAACATTTGTTTTTGATACTCCTGTCCAGGTAATAGTATGTTTTCTTGCATCATCTGTCATCATTGTAAGAGCAAGGAAAGGATGTTATGTAGTTGGTCCCTGACTAATTAAAATGACATATTGGGAGTCTGATTGCTCCTGGCATACTAATTTATTGAATTATTTAGAGTTTCTTGTTGCAATATAGGCTTGATGATGCTATATTGGAGGCCATAACAAAGTTGAAAGAACCTCGAGGTTCCAGTCGGCATACGATCAATGAATACATTGAGGTAGTTTTAATGAAGTAATAGTCATTAAAGTATCAGTAACTCATGTTAATAATTCATCTTCACAACCTATATTCGCTAAATTTTCTTGAGGAATCAAAGTTGACCTTTTGTCACATATAACCCCAGTGAAGTGAGTTCCCTTTGGTGCAGCTATTCACACACATATACATACGCACACATATATATACATACATACGCAGACATACATATATATATACAAAGACGTGATATGTGTGTGTAGTATACACGCACTTCATTAATCCCATGTTATTTATAATCTATCACAAATCCCTATATGGCAGAAGCATTACCGGGCACATCCAGACCTTGACAGAACTCTGGCTGCAACGTTGAAGCTTATGACAGAGAAGGGACAGTTGTTTAAGGTAATTTGCTTTGTGTTTGCCATTTTTGCTCCTTGTCTGTAAGTGTCATAATTCTTTGTTTTTCCTTTGGGGAATTGAAAGGGGATTGGGGTGAGGGTGAGGAGGGACTGCGTTCTGCATGGGAGGAGAGACGAACCGTTTGATTGGAAGATAGGAATGAGAAATGAAAAGGAAAAGTTTTCGACAGTGTTTGAATTTTGAATGCCAACATGGGGCAAACTTGTTACAGCACCATGATCTTACTAATGAACCTAGTACTTGGGAAGACAAATTATGTACTCGTGGAGTTGGCGAAATCATGGTACTTTCCTCTTGCTTGTTTGTGCAGGTGAAACATCAGTACAGGATTGCACCGAGGTCTACATCATTGAGTATGGGGAAAGACCCACTGCCACTATTGTCATTCTCAAATGGAGTAAAGAATGTTGTTGAAGCTCAGTTAAATGGCTTTGTTATGCCTACTAAAGCCCAGATTGATGAGGAACTGGAAAAGATGAAATACTTGACAGCAGAAGAGGCAGCTTTGGCTGCTGCACAAGCTGTTGCGGAGGCTGAAGCTGCAATTGCAGCTGCGGAGACAGCTGCAAGGGAAGCAGAGGAGGCGGAGGCTGAAGCAGAAGCAGCACGTTGTTTTGAGAATGCAGCTAGATCATTTTATTCTGACAAAATCTGATTTTGGTAATTCATTCACTTGAATTCTTGAGGCAATTATAGATTCTCTTTTATCGTGCATTCTCTCCTCCTGGATATGACTTCATTTTTCTTTCATTGGCCTATCACATAATCCCCCATTTCCATCGCCAGTTATGTTTTCCTTTTGAGAAGATGTCAAGTGTTATATTCCCGCTTCATATTATGTGGAATTTTTTACTTTATGCATGCCATACACTTGAGATTTTATTTGAACTTGCAACTTAGTCTTGCAGAACTGGCAACCCTTTGCATGCAGATTGCAGAATCACCCATTCCAGCAACGAGTCATCACAGATAGAGGCAATGTGTATGGTGTTATCACTAGGGAACCATGCGATACAGAAGTTACAAAATTGTAAATAACTGGAGTTTTATGGATGTTAATAGTTGTCCGATTCTGTCTGCTCTGTAATGGGGGAACCAGGGAAGCCTAGAGTTACGCTGTAGCATATGATGCCTGAAGTTTCGTTTGAAAAATTATATATATTTTTTTAATTCCCCAACTTCCCCTTCCACCTTCTTGTAGAATTTGCTCCTCCACCTCGTCCCATGCAAATTGGGTGTGTGTGGAGTGAGTTACACATGAAGGTGGGGTTGGTGTGGGATGTATGCAGTAAGATAAAAAACTGCACACTATGCAGCATACTGCTACATTAGTTTATTCTTTAGCTATAAAATAGTTAAATATGTATAATTTTATCAAATGACGAAAGTAAGATAGTGACTTAACAATCATCTACATGTTTATTAACATTGATATATAACAATTTCTTTTTTTTTCTCATAAATTCAAAATTGAGAGTCACTGGTGCGCCGCCTCATCTGAAAAGGCTGGTCTTTCTTGATTACAACAATCCGATCAATTCCACTCCGATCCTCCATATTTCCGCCATTTTTTCCGACTTTCACCGGTGGCCCTTTCCTTTCGCCCTTCTTTTGCAGCCCCAAAGCGCTCCTGAGTCCCCGAATCATCCTCCGGGCAAACTTCATTTCCCCGGCGGCACGCAACTCCGAGGATTCCTCAGACGAGGAAGACCATTCTGGCTTCACATCGCGAACATTCATCGAAGAAATGGACCCAATCTGGCCTCTTTCTACCTTGTTATTCCTCTCCGAGCTTAGCCTGAAGCTCGTGGACCGGCCCAAATCGTTCCGGCTCCTGAAACTCTCCGATTGATTCAGTAGTTCTCTCATGCCACTGAGCTCCTTCTCCAGTGTCTGTATGCGTGAATTTGTAGCGCTCATGACGGCCTTCATCTGAGCCACCTGTCGGAGTGCTGCGGACTGCTGCAGCATGGCTCCGAGGGTCACCGGATCTTCTTCTTTCTTCTTCTCCTCCTGTTTCTTGATCTGGCGATGTTCGGAGGTGATAGAATGGCGGGTGTGGAGCTGCTCCATGAACATCGCCTGGATAACGAATCGCAAGGGCATTCGGGGATTCTGCACGGCGTGCATGAGGAGACGAGGAGACAATATGCTGCAATCGATGTAATTGCACATCCGAGTTTTCTCATCCTCCGATATATTGTCGCTGTTTTCCTTTGTCGAACAAAATCAGAGCAACCGGTTGATTTGATTATTGAAAATTGTTTCGAAAAATGTTCGATTGAAGACGATACCTCGAGATGAATGTCGACGATTCGGTAGACGAAGTCATGGCAGTCGGTCAATCGTTGACTCAACGACTGCAAAATCAGTTGTAAATCCTCGATTCGCACATCTCTGAATCCGTCCAGGCAGTTTACGTCACCGCCACTCCCCGCCGCCAAACTCAGTGCCTCGATGCACCTGCTGACCAGAGCCGCCTCCGTCTCTGCCTCGGGAAGGAGCGGGAAGCACGACAGCAACACAATGGACGCCCATTCCTTGTTCACCGTGACCGCCCGCCGGAAATACGCTTCAGTCTTCTGCTTCAAGTTCTCGTCCCCCGGTGCGGCGATCTCCATCATACCGAGCAACTCGGCCGCCGTCCGAAGCGCCGCGACGTTGAATGGGGTAACGGTGATGCATCCGCCGTAGCAGAAGTCGGCGACCAATGAGAATGTCTGAGCCGTTAAATTCAACGGCGGCGATAGGGTTATTTCCGAGATTTCGCTGAGTCGGCGCCTCAAATAAGTACTCCGTGCTGTCAATGGCTCCTGTAAAACAGAGTAAATGCACCAATCGAGTCGCTCGCTGTTAATTCTATGTTAAAACGGTAACAAAGAGCTACGGTTACTTGATTCCACAATTGCATTTTACTAATGTTCTAAAACCGCTGGCCGATCATTATGGATTAGGGGAGTTTTCTTCTCCTCCGTAATTTTTAGAATTCGACACCATAGTATTCGAATCCAAGAGATCCACCATATATCGGAATTAGGCGCCTGTATAAGCTGATTAAGAGGATTGGACGAGCACGATAGCTATAGCCCGCGATTTCTACATTTTACACAATGGTGGTTGATATATTCATACATCAACATAGTAACATTGAACAGACTATGATACTGGATACAGAAGGCTAAACACAGCATTAACCTGTAGATTCAATGCACTTATCTGGTTCAATCTTCCAGATCAAATGACATAAAGATACAAAAAAAAAATACAACGAAAAAAGACAGCCATTTGTAATAACTACCGGAGAAGGAAAGCAAGAAACACAACGCACCTTGTGGAGCCTGAAACACGAGTCCTGTACATGTATCATCACGTCTGGTTCCCGCCCAATGGCCAAAGACCTGTAAGCAAAAATACCAATAACTGGACTGGACTGTCCAAGAAGAAGAAACAATAACTGAGGTAAAGATATATTTCTCCTAAATCAAATGCACCATGAATTCTTTCCATGAGGAGACAGCAGGGTCGACCCAGAAGATAAATCTTCATCTTCATCCTCATAGATCGTTCCGACCACCCCCAATTCGTTCCACCCACTCAGCGCCGACTCCATTTTCTTTCTTGATTTCTTCTCCAGTAGTAGAAGAGTAGAGAGTGGTGGTGGGGGGAGTGTATGAAATGGTTTGATTTCGATGTGTGTGAGAGAAGAAGAAGAAGAATGGGCGTTGTTGGTGCGCCATAAGTGTGTGCTAGTTCGTCACCATAAATGCATTTGTGGAGAATTCGGTCCCTTGAATTTAAATCGCCTGACCCCAAAACCATACCAAGTTAGTGGCCCGGGGAAATACGCGAATCGAGATGGAGAAGAAGAAAAGGCAAACACTTTTGTTGTTGGGGACAATCAATTACATCTTACATTAGTAGAAATTTTTATTGTTGTTAGAAAAGAATATATTTCATTATATATAGGTTTATTTTATTTTATTTCTTTGTGTTTCTGATGACAATTATCTCTAATACTATTTATGGCCTAGTATTAGGCTGAAAACAGCTTTTGGTTTTTCAATCGCAGAAGTACTTTTTACATTGTTTGTGATTTTGACTTTTGGCAGTTGACTGGAGGTGGAAAAAACCCCAAAAGCCCAAAAGCCAAAAGCTCCCTTAGAGTAGCTTTTAGGAGGCTTAGGGCGGTGGTAATTTTATAATTATTTAAAAATTCACTTTTAAGATAATTTTGTCTATATGCAAATCGATAATACCAAAATACCCAAAAATTTCACCGTATTATATCCATTTTGTCACACTATTTTTTTTAACTTTTATCACAGTAAAACCCCTACTGCAAACACTTTATAACTTCATTGGAAAAACATCTTTTTTAAAAGCCCACTCAAAAGACAAAATAAACTTTTGAGTAGAACTACAAACATGACCTCTAAGAAGAAGAGGCACCATACTGGAAGATCAGCAAGTAATGTGCGTGCGGTGTGCACGAGCAGATGAAAGTGTAATACATCTATTCTTCAACTGTCCACATGCTGCAGAAATCTGGGATGAAGTGTATCTGTGGCTGTCCATACCAGCAACTATAAGGCCTCTGTCAATACAACACCCGATCGAACATTACCAATGGCACCTATCACTCTTAAGGACAAAAGCAGGACAGGAAGTATGGAAAGCTCTCTGGCAAGCAGTGGTATGGTGGATTTGGAAAGA
>JAOYMZ010046258.1:0-14579 GCA_025802335.1 Pinguicula primuliflora | reverse complement strand
ATGTTCAAGGGAATGAGCTCCCACTGAAATTTTCTAGTGGTAGTTCTTCCAATGTAAATGGAGGTATTGAATTATCACATCTAAGTTTATGCTTCTAATCATGGACACATAATGCACCGCCAAGTGATCCAGACTAGCCTTATAGAAACATTTCACTTGCCCACAGTCAGGAACATCTCATTGCATGTCTTATGCAGGTTCTGTTGGTGTCATATCAACTTCTCGCGACGACTGGGTATCATCAAGGGATTCAAATACAGTGGAGGTTGTTGATAAAGTTTCTCTTAAAATTAATGAGCGGAAATATGGTGAAATACTAGATCCTGCTCAACGCTCTCAGACAGACTGGATCCTCCAATATATGGAACAACAGGATGAGGTTCTTCTACATAATACCTTAAACAATTTGAGAAGTGTCACTCGTAATGACTTGATATTAAAGATAGACTAATCACTAGTTAAGTATCCCTTGCATATTGCATCCATAAAGGGAATATGTATACACGATTGTATTGGGAAATGGAAATAGTTACTTATAATGTTGACTGATCAGACGTCTCTTAAAAAAGAACAAAAGTTACACGATAAAATCGACATAGTGTTATACTCTTCGTAAAACCTACCATGCTTATATTAACAGGACATTCATGTTTCATGTAGAACTGTCTGCCCAAATCTGGCCATATCCCTGGGTTTTTATGTAGGATAAAATCGTCGAAGTTATTGCTATGATAAATAAACATGCAAGGTATGGTTGGTGACTGCTGCTGAAACTGCATATCTACCCTTGGCATAAATTATTTTCTAGCTAGGGGTCGGTTCGAGATGTGTCTGGTTAGCGGAAACTTTTGCCAATTAAGTTGCGCTTGATCTTTTCAGCATTCTTCCCTTTGCTTTCTCGTATTTTCCTTAAATCAAGTAATAGTTTCTTTTGTTTTCACTGTACCTATATTACCATGCTGTCAGTAACTAAACATGTGAAAAATGATAATGTGATTTTCCATGTTATTATTTTTTGGGTAGAATTTCCATGTTATTATTAAAAAGGCCCATGCAATAATTTTAAGCCAATCCGAAAGTATGAAGAGAAGGACTGGCCATCTTCTGCTTTACCACTTAGGCTTCCCAATTTCATTAGCTGGTTGCAGCCCATATAAAAAATGGTGCCTTCCATCAGGATAGTAATGCATGAGCACTTACAATTCGTCTTTGTTCGGTGCTGAAGTTCAATTATGCTCAAACCACATATTATGATTAAAGGTTGTTAATTATAAAAAAAAAAGATTAAAGGTTGCTCCTTAATATAATGTAAGAGATGGGATCCCTGCCTTTCCCCATTTTTCTTTCTGATTATAACATGTGTTCGAGATGGCGATTGCCTAGTCTGGGCGATCACCCTCCGTCCTGCCAAAATGCTGCTTAAGTGCACGCTTAAGACGACGGATGCTTAGGTGTTTGGTGATCGCTCAACACTTTCTAGAACACTGATTGTAACTGATGCACACTGACTAAAATATATGAAAATAATGTTTTCTTCAATCAACTCAAAGAACCTAATCCCAATCAAAGGTAATAAGACTGGGTTCAGTGCATGAAGTAGTTCTAACCGTATTTCAGCTGGGCTCTGATGAAAAAAAGTTCAATTTCAGGAGGATTCTGATCCTTGGGAAAATCATTCTCCAAAAAATGATTCTCCAGAAAAGGTATTTTCATTTACAATATTTTGATTGTTGTAGCAACAGTCTTCTTCACCCGCTTTGAAGTTGCAACTTGCTATAACCAAGCAAAATCTAGAGCATACAGTGAATTGACAGTTGTTAGTCTTCCTTTCATATTTTATTCTTCATTCTAACAGTATAACGTGGTTTTCCATGCCTTTACGATGTTAAAACGCCCCATGCAATAATTTTAAGCCAATCCAAAAGTATGGCGTGAAGGACCGTCCATCCTCTGCTTTACAACTTAGGCTTCTCAATTTCATTAGGTGTATGCTGTCCATATAAAAAATCATCAATTCCATCCTAATGATGAGCACTTACAATTCTTTTCTGTTCGATGGCGAAGGTCTATTATGCTAAAATCACATCTTACGATTAAAGCATGTTCCGAAGTATAATGAATCAGATGGGATCCCCGCGTCTCCCCATTGTCTTTCTAATTGTAATTGAAAGGACATTGACTGAAATATATGAAAATATAGTTTTTTTCATCCAACTCAAAAAACCTAATACTAACGAAAGAGAATACCCCTGGCTTCAGTGCATGAAGTTGTTTTAACCATAATTCAGCTGGTCTCTGATGATAAAAATTCGATTTTCAGGACGATTCTGATTCTTGGGAAACCCATGCACCCAAAAATGGTTCCGCAGAGAAGGTATTTTCAATTACAATATTTACATTGTTGTAGAAACAGTCTTCCTCACCTGCTTTGAAGTAGCAACTTGCTATAAACAAGCAGAATCTAGTGCATTCAGTGAATTAACATTTGTTCGCTTTTCTTTCATATTTTATTCTATATTCCGAAAAGCATTGAAATTATTTTTAAGCTTTTCTCCAGCGTCTTGATGTGGTAAGGGGTCAAAAATGTCAACCACTTGTTTCATTTATTTTCTTTCTGTTCATGCTACTGGAATCTTCTCATAGTAGAGATCTTTCACTTTGATAATTTTACCGTGGTGGTGAATTTTGACAAGCTAACCTCATAAGAGCATATGCATTTATAATCTGTTGGGTTCTTGTTGTTGCCTCTCGTTTATTAAGGGGCATGAAAGGTATATCTTTCCATTTGAATTGGTACTTTTCGATCCTATATCTCTGATAGGTTGCGGAGCCAAGAAGCAATTATGAGTCTATTATTGAGGATTACCGTGCTGCTAGGCTGCAAGCTGCCGCTGCTAAAGATAGAGGTGACAAAAAAGGCCAGGAAAAAGCAGGCTTAATAATCCGTAAACTTAAGCAGGAGATTTCAGCCTTAGGTACTGTGAAGTTTTGACTATCCTTGAGTTTGGTATTTCTCGAAAAGCGTATCAAGAAGCCTGCTTAAGGAATCTGAATATGCAACTTGGAATCAGATACGTTCAAATGACACATAAGATAGACCTGGTTAATTTTCAGGACTGTCCATCGGCGTCTTGGAATCTGAATATCCTACTTCTTCCTTGAAGGAAGCACCTCCTGATACTGTGTCCTTTGAGAACTCTCTCCATGACGTTAATAGTGATACAGGAGGCCTGGCAGCTAATACAGAGTTTAAGGGTTATGTCGATTCAAAGGCGGTTGAGAGCACGGGCTTACATGAATCTCTGACCGAGTTGGCATCTTTAGCTACTACTTCAGAAAATGGGACCATGTTAGAAGATGTAGAACTTGGTGATCTCTTTTTGGAAAACGACACCTCTGGTGAACCTCTACCTCCTGATGTAGTAGAGCTACAAAAGAAAGAAAAAGTGAAAGAGCTTCGTAGTGAGAGGAACTTAGGACAACTTGAAGGTATCTGGAAGAAGGTAATAGTCACCATCCATGGAGTTGAATGATTTCTGTATTAAGTAATCTTCGTATAAAAATGCTGTTACATTCTTTTAGACATGGCTTCTCCTAGATTTTATGATTACCCTGTTTCTTATTGTTGTATCAGCTACAAACGATTATCTTTTATTCCCCACTTCGTTTGTTTCCATCCTCCTCAACCTGCCTTCTCTATCTTTTCCTTTGAATTATTTATCCAGTCAATTAAATGGTTGCTGATTTTGTCCATTATGTTGTCTTGTATTCCCTGATGTACGATTTAACATAGGGCGATCCCAAAAAAATTCCAAAGGCTATCCTTCACCAGCTTTGCCAAAAATCAGGATGGGAGGCACCAAAATACGATAAGGTTCTTGCTAGAGGACATAATTCTGGCTATTCTATAAGCATATTGCGGAAAGCTAGTGGCAGGGGGAAAAGTAAAAAAGCTGGTGGTTTGACGACGATTCAGCTTCCAACCCAGGATGACAGTTTTAGCTCACCTGAGGTATAAAACTAGGTCGCGGAAACTTTAATTAGTTACCAAATTATGAGCAACATCTGGGGCTTATTACATGTAAAATATTTGCTTATTGATGCCTGCTGCACTTATGACGGGTATATTTATTTCTGGCTCAGACAGTTTTATTGAAGAATTAATCCAGCACTAGAAAAGGTAACTGCAGAATAGTTTATCCCAAATTGTGCAGTACACTGATACAATTTTAATACATTTTAAAACTTCGAGGTTTGATAGATGCCAGAGGTATTTGGGGGATATCATATTCTAATGTTAACCGGCATGATTCCTCCTGCTGTATCTACACAGTGGGTCATATCTGTTATCGTTATTAGACTGTTACTACTGAAACAACATGAAAAAAATGTGAATATAGTTGAAATATAGAAAATTTCCAGCTTTTATCACAAGGTATTAATTTGGTTACTAAGAGCTATTCGTAGAGATGTTTGAAGATTTCCGTGTTTCTTATTACAAATAAAAGTCCGACGTCTCCTGATGTTATATTTCTGAATGAAGAAATATTAATGCCGTACGAACTGCTAGTCATTTTTTGTTGTCTATTCATGGTAATTAGCTGTCTCTTTTGGTAGACTGCCAGAGTAGTCTTGAAACATTTTCTCAACTCAGCGTCTCGCTGTAATTGGTGCCATTGGAAACCACTGTGATTGTAGTGACCTTGGCCCCTTGTAATGCTGAATATGTAATCAAAGTGTGTGTGCTCCCTAACCATCTGCATCTGGCTCCTTTGGTAAGACAACATGGGAAATCAGTGACTTTTGCTATTTTTCTGTTACGTTGAGAATAAGAAATTTAGAAAAGCATGTAGTTATCACATTTTGAAATGAAGAACTGTCAAGACAGAAGTTTGAATACAACTTGAGGCATGCATGAGATATGGGCAGGTTTTCAGCTTAGCAGTTTTGAGGAAATCTGTATGTTTCAGAAGATTGATTTCTTAATATTTCTCCTATACACACCCTCAATGTATGCCCCACGTCAGAATAGTGCTCTATCGAATTGAAGCTGCAGAATTATAGATGTTGAATCTAGAAAAAGTTACAAGTTGCTAGGTTCTCGTTACACTCACAGTTTTGTTTTATTCTTGTTGGATTCGAACTTTATTGTTAAAATACTATTCTATAATTTTTATACCTGCTTCTGGTCCACAGTATATGAAATCTCCCATTTGGTATTTTTTCGATAAATAATTCTGCATTAAATATCATTAATATCGGTCTCAGTTCTAACTCGAAGCTTATAAGCAAATTATTTTTCACCTCAGGATGCGCAAAATAAAGTCGCAGCTTATGCTCTTCATAGTCTCTTTCCTGATCTACCAGTTCACCTTGTACTTTCTGAGCCATACTCTCTGCTTGTACTTGAATGGAAGGAAGGTAATTTTTCCCTTTGACGTAATTACCTTTTTTTTTGGTAGGTGACCTAATTACCTTTTTGTTTGGGTTGAAGTTTAGAAAAACTGTTGCGTATGAAGTTATTTAAGTCCTTTAATTGTTGGCCTTTTTTAGTTAATCCTCTTGCCTTTTTTAATGTTTATTCTACAGGAGAGGTGCTATCAGCTGCAAAGTCAGAACATGTTGATAGAAGGGCAGGCTTCGTGGACTTATTGTTAAATTGTAAGAGCCACCGCATTATAACTGACGTCCACAATAATTCTCGTCAAGATGAGATTAATATGGTGCATACTAAAGATGATATTGCTCGCTCCAGGGACCAAAGTGCAGAAAGTAAGGAATATTTACTTATTTCTCCCCCAGTAGATGTATATGCTGGTCTGTATGTGTGTCTTGTGGTGGTTATCAAAGATTTAAAGTAAAATATGTCAAATACAACCTTATAAGAAACATAAATATATGAGGAACTTTGGCAGAGCACATAATCATGCAAATTAATGCATCTGCTTATAAATTGATTTTCTCATATTCCTGAACGTTCATATCATCATTGGGTGATATGAACTGTACGTTTACCGCTGGGTTTCTGTTTTTCAGCTTATTCAGAAATTTCAATTTTCCTCAGACAACTGAATATTATTTGCCAAAATGACGTTATGATTTGGAAAAATGATTGATGCTGTCTAATATGGCAACAGATGTTCGCTCTTAATGGAACTAAGAAATCTCTTTTTTTGGTACTAGAGTTGCTTATTTTCTTTTAGGTGTCCACATTCGCTAAAAGCTTTTTCTATCCGCAAGGTGTATATATCGGTTCTAACTCTTGATTATCAGATTTAGGTCCTTTTTTGAGAAACTTTTTTTTTCCCTTACAGAAATTCTCAGGAACTTTGTAGCTGAAGGCATTCATCTGCGGAAGGAACATGAGATTAAGAAGGAAATGAAAAATTATAAGGTTAGTCAACTAATCGGCAAGATCTTCAGGATATTTGGTGTTAGCTGGGGGAATTATATAAAGATGAATAACCAATACCCTTTCGCTTCTTCGTGTGTTGTTATAGGCACATTTAATCAGTACAGAAGCTTACATGATCATTATCAAAGTTTATGATATTCATTCCTACTCCTAGCTGAACCTTCGAGATCCAAATGAATACGCAAATATTTTCGTGCTAATTGTAAAATGGGAAAGAGAGCATTAGGATTTATGCATGCAAATGCAAAGCCTTTTTCCAATAATGGAGACATGCATTATCCTATACTGCAGTTTGAAGTTTTAGTGTTGGTTAGCCACTTAACCTTACCTTTGGAGCTTCAAAAAATGCCACTATTTTAATCTGCTGCAACTGCCACTATTTTGAGAGCTGTCTTAAAGGCATTTATTACCGAGTTTGTAGAGTTATGTCCTCTACATGTAAGTTTTCTTCCTGAAGCATCGGATGTTCTTATGTAGGAAATGCTTCAATCTAGATCAAGCCTCCCTATTGCGGCATTGAAAGATGAAATTGTTCATCTACTTGATAACAATAATGTTGTCGTCATTTGTGGAGAGACGGGTTGTGGGAAGACAACTCAGGTGACAATATGGTTAATCTTATAGTAATTAAAGTTGAAAAGAGTGGATTTATCAATGTGATAACCTATTATAATATAATATTTCAAATGTCTTCATAGGTCCCTCAGTACATTTTAGATAACATGATTGAAGGAGGCCACGGGGGCTACTGTAATATAATTTGCACACAACCCAGGAGAATTGCGGTTAGTTCTGGTATCTGAGTAATATATATCCTTACCTAAAATTATTATTAAGGTGTTGCGCATATTTAACATCACACTTTGCCAACACATCATGCATACGCGTGCCGTCTGTTCTGCAGCTATTCACATAAATTAAATTCATTTGACGAGTATAGTATGATCTGCCTTTTTTTGTTGATAGGCTGATCTCCCTGAAGTCCTCGACATGATTATAGCCAAGTTGTTTTTATAAGTATACCGTCAGGCCCCACACAGTTTCCGATCTAGATAACAGTCAAAGTTTGCGGTTCCTTTCCCATCTTATTTTGCAAGAGTACTCCAACTTTTGATCAGCCAATGTTCCATATTTTGAAAATGCCTCTCCCATATTAGTCCTGGATAAATTTGGACTTTCTTTAAGCTTAAACATGAAGTGGATCCTTTTAACTAAACCTGGGCATCTCTAAAGTTAATTCTAAAGCTTACCGAACTATCACCTTCTTAGAGGTCTTGACGCTCCTGGTCAACTCACTTAGTTTCTTCTCATTTGCAATAAAGTTACATGATCTAATCTTATGAAAGAATGAGGTGTTTCATATGTATCTAAATCAATCAAATAGCATTTGCTTGTGAAATAAATAATTATATTCACATCTTTCAATAGTTTGCTCTATTTCACGTTTACAATGATTATTACGTACTTATAAGTCCCATAAGTTATCACTAGTGAGCACTTTCCATGCTATCGGTGATCAAGATTTGGAGGACTTGCGACATTTCAAATAATATACGTTCCTATAATTCAGACAGCACATCTATTGTGCTCTAATTATTTGTGCTGCATTGTATTGGGTATTTTAGGCCGTTTCTGTTGCTGAAAGAGTATCAGATGAACGGTGTGAATCATATCCGGGATCGCGCAATTCTCTGGTGGGTTATCATGTCCGTCTTGATAGTGCAAGGTGAACCGCTAATGTGCCTGGCATTTTTTCACTTTACATGCAAAACCATTGTGTTTCGAAATCCCATCTATTTTTGTATCTTATTGCGACTTGTATGGTAAGGAGTTTGCTTATAGTCGCGACTTGAAATTCTCCTTTGGACCTCTATAGTTATTGAGTATATAGGATTTAGGTTTGGTATCCACAATGATACAATCCATAATATTAAAATTCCGCTTGTACACTTGTCGGAAGTGTCACCGGTAGAACATACATGCATTAGAAACCAAAAGTTTCACGAACCTGCGAAATTCCAAATCCATACACATATTTTGGTATACATGATGGAATTATGATTTCGACTACTGCCATCCAAATTGGTACAACTGATGGAAAGCTTGTACAGAGGATACCAAAAGCCCGGATACACTAGAGTATATAGTGATACATACATTACATACATAAATGTATATAAGAATACTGATACATACATACACATGTATTATATTAAGTTGTAAATTGTTAGTGGTTCTGGGATCTTAATATGCTTTACTCGATGGTGCTAGAGTGCTCATATATTACAAATGGGTTTAGTGGGTCCATAAACGTTGCATGTGATCATGAGAGTAATAATTCAACTTCCTAAACCAGTGCTCACAACTTCATTCAATTTATTGTTTCTATTTCTAATGTTAAGCTGTAGAGCGAAACTTCTTCGAATTCTTAATACGGAGGCCCACAATTAGTTATCTTGGCTATTTGCTGGAACCTTATGAGATTCTGCAGGGTATATGCCATGTACAACTATTTAACGTTTTGGAAAGGTTGAGTGTTACTGTGTTTTCTTTAGCTCTTCGTTTTCTGTGCTAGGTATTTCTCAAGTGTCCTTGCAAAGATATATTTAGTCTACCAAACCTGTAACTTGTATTTGTTTTTGAAGAATTTACTTATATTTTAATCTCCAATCTTGTTATTGACTTGGGATTAGCTTTCCATTTCTCTTATATGTTCTTACTACTTTAGGACTGAACGTACCAAGCTTCTGTTTTGTACCACTGGTGTTCTTTTGAGGATGATATCGGTAGGTGCACTCCCTCTATTTTTATGCTTCGCTCATTCAGTAATTCAGTTCACCATCTTGGTCAAGTGACAGATTTTGTCATTAAATTATACACTTGACAAACGTTCTCTTCCCGGCCACTCTTTCAGTACATGGTGGTCTATTACTTTTTTTGTAAGTTTGAAATGTCATAAAATTGACTATCATTCTTCTTGATTCTGAAATTGCAGGGCAATAAAGACTTAGATGATATTAGTCATGTAATAGTTGACGAAGTGCACGAGCGATCTCTTCTGGTCTGTAAATAGGTTTTAGTTTAGTTCTTCCTTTGAATTTACGATTTTCAACTTCCTTTACTGATTCATTTGTTTCACTCACAACCGAATTATCATGTGGAGATTACCTTAAAGTTCGTGCTTTTCAACAGAAATAATATGGGACAACATTTAGAAATTGGCGTTGGGTATGAATAGATTAGTTATGACTGTATTCTACGTGGGATATGATCCTTCTTGGGCCATACCAGCTGCTCGAAATGTTCTTTAAAGGGGAAATTAAATTGTTTTACCTTCTTTAACAGGGTGATTTTCTGCTCATTATTTTAAAGAATTTGATTGAGAAGCAAAGGGCAGTAGGCAGCTCAAAGTTGAAAGTTCTTCTGATGTATGTAATACTTATACCATTGATTTATTGGGTTTTCTCCTGTCTTTTTACACCACCGTATCCTGCTGAGTACTTGTTGTACATTGCCATGCAGGTCCGCGACTGTTGATTCTCACTTGTTTTCACAGTACTTCGGTAATTGCCCCGTGGTTACTGCTCAAGGGAGAACACATGGTGTTTCAACTCTCTTTCTTGAGGATATACATGAGATGTTGAACTACCATCTTACTTCAGATTCTCCTGCCTCGATAAACTACGGAATATCTGGGACAGATAAGGTACAAACCAATCAGATATGTCAGAAAGCCAAACTGCAGAACTTCAATGTCTTCCTACCAAATGGCATGTCATAACCAAAAAAAAAGTAAAAGAAAAAAAGGAACAATCACCCATGTTTGCAGTCGGGACAAAAGCCTGTCTGTTATTTACTGATTGAGAATAACTTTCTCCAATCTGTTAATATTCATGAACGTTGACCTTCTCCGAGTCATTTTCTTTATCTCCCTCCGTCTTTCCTTGCTGATTACAAGTAGTTTAATCCCTTTATTGCCTATCACTGACATTTTTATAGGTGAAATTTTAGAGATTTGAACCCTAGGTCTAGGACTAGCATTTATTACAATCAGGAAAGGTGACGTTGTTTGAACCTATTATGGTAGCTAGTAAAGCTAAGCGATGTACTCAAGCACAACATTGCACCAAGAAAATCATCCTAGGGATAGTTATATGCGTGCTATATTTTGTTTAGCTCTCCAACTCAGGGAAACCTACTGAAATGTTCTTAAGATATTCACGGGGATATGTAATATCTCTTGTTACTCAATTACTGTTTGTTTTTCAATGTTTCCAAGTTTTCTTTCTTCTTCTTATCTGTTCTGCTTTTTTCATATTTGTCAACACTTTTAATATTGTAGCTTACATTCCGAGGACCGTGCTTCAGTTCTTAACCTTTTGCTGAATCTTATTATTGCAGAGTACTCCTGTTGGTAATCGGAGAGGACAGAAAAATCTTATCTTATCTGGCTGGGGTGATGACTCTTTACTCTATGAAGAACAAATTAATCCACATTATATTAAAAGTGATTATATAGATTACACTGATCAAACTCGTCAAAACTTGGTATGCACTGTTCATTCATTATTTGTTTTGATAGTTAGTCAAAACTTGGTATGCACTATTCATTCATTATTTGTTTTGATAGCTAGTATTATAGTTTAAACTTTGATTTACCATGTTATAGAGAAGATTGAACGAAGATGTCATTGATTATGATCTTCTTGAGGATCTAGTGTGCCATATAGATGAAATGTACAGTGAAGGTGCCATCCTTGTCTTTTTACCGGTACCAATTCCTTTCGTGAAGCATATTATTTCATCTGACTCTGCCAATCTTGGCGGTCTATTTTGGGTGTTCTGGAGTTACATTTGCCATTTTTCAGGGGGTTGTAGAAATAAATACGTTGCTGGATAAACTTGCTGGCTCTCACAGATTTGGTGGACAGTCATCTGAGTGGCTTCTGCCATTGCATTCATCTATAGCCCCAGAAGAACAAAAGAAGGTTTTTCTGAAATCTCCTGATCACGTACGCAAGGTAGATTTTCTTCCTTATTTAATTCCCTTTAGACCTGTGTTAGATTGTCATATTTTGGTTTTGCAGAACACGAAATCTTTATAGGTTTTATTCAGTACTTCGTATATTTTCTTAAACTGTAAATTACTGATTGTAATCATTTGGTTTGTTTCTTTTTAGTCTTGAAATCTCATATCAGTAGGAAATCTAGATAGTTTTTTAAACGTAACAAACCTGAAAGTGTTTATTTTTACATCACAAATTGGGTGTAAGTTACCTTTAGCGAGAACTTTAATCAGTGCTGCAGTGGTGTTAAGTAACAATCTTTCACATGGAATTTCAATATATATTAGAAAAATCTGACTAGGAATTTCAACGAAGTATGTGGCTAGTGTTCATTAAACATTGCATCTGACTTCTAATAGAAAAAAAAATTTGTAGCAGTTGTCCAGCGTTCACCTCTCACATGCTAAGTTATAATTGTAACTAGTGCCTGTTGTATCAAATATAACTTGAAGCATAATAAGTAATGTTCCTTTCTCCAGTTCATACATATCTGAACGGGGCTGTTAATTGATAAGCTCTCTCATCAAAATCATGGCACCATCAAGTCCATTGAGATGAATAATGGTTATTTATGCGTTATATTTGAAACTTGTTGGATGAACCGTAGTTCTAATGGTTATCAACGTCTTAACCCCTCCCTGACTTCAGGATAGCTGCCCTTTGACTGTCCATCGAATGTAAAACTATAAATTTTGCTTCTGTATATAAGTGAACTTATTGGGTTTAATTCTTTATTCCATGCCCACTGTACACTTTTCTTGTTCTCTCACACTTGTGAGTAGCTGAGATGAAATGAGGTTTGCAGATACCCTCTCTACTTGTTGACCACAGCCCATGGATATTGAGTATATTGGCAAGTGAAACACGAATTGGATGAAAGGAATTGGAATAGATCGTGTGAAATCTGAGTTCCTGTTGACAAGTGATTTGCTGTATTCTTCTATGGCTTAGTAGTTGAAGAGTTTGTAGTTTGTGCATGTGAAGATGTATGTCACTGGGTTCTGATTTTGAGCATTGGATTTGGCCGTTTAAAAGAAGTATTTTTGGCCACAGCAAAATTAATAGTAAAACATAAATTTCAGTAAGGTGTATGTATTGATTGCCTACAATTTTTCTACAGATATACTTCATTGTGCATTAGTTTCGTTTGTAGTCCTATCTAACATGCTCGTTCGCTATTATACAGAATTTATCAATGAACGCATGTAACTATACACGAATCATAGGTTTTGGTCAGGCATTGTAGTTTGATTTGTGTGATCCTTTTTAATATAACAAAGATGCCTTTTCTTTTTCTTAACATGTTTCAGGTAATAGTTGCAACAAATATTGCGGAAACAAGTATCACTATAGATGACGTCGTATATGTGGTAGATTGTGGAAAGCACAAGGAGAATCGTTATGATCCACGGAAGGTCAGAATGAGCTTCCTTTTTTTCTAATAAAAATACAACTGCTTCTGGTGGAGTTCCTAGTTTCTAAAAATACTGAGAACATCCTCTTATTTGACATGAATAGCTTCAGTTTACTTTTTCTGTTTTACTTTTTTTTTGGTGGGGTGGGATAATAATGAAATGTCTGAAAGTTGTTGAAAGCATTGGGGTTATTGAGTTGGTGTATTTAAAAATAGCGGTTTAGTTCCTTCTTCAGCTCGTGTAGGATCTCGTTGTGGGCTCCATTTTCCGTTCTCTTGGCTTCTGCACAAGTCATTGTTCATAATTTTTGTCAACTTACAAACATCATAGTGACAGTGTAACGAACCCGAATTTCCACACTTTAAATAACTCAGGTTCGTTAGGGCAGTACGACTTTAGAGTCGTACCCGAGTCCAAATCCACAAATGAAAGATTTAATAATACGAGAACAATTCCCTTTGCAAAATATAGATAGCTGAAAGTCTTACAACTTCTATCTTAACCAGTCATGCTAGAATCGCTGCACGCCTTACAAAATAGTTCTTAAACATTCGTCCCTCCAGTCTCATTACATAATACAAAGTACACATTTGAGCTAGACAACAAAAGGGTAAATTAACTACTTTAGCGAACCCTGCGTGCAGCTTGAACGGCTCTAGAAATTCTTCAGCCACGTTCCTCCCCACGACCGGCCTCTGCACACAATTAAAGTAGGTTGTGAGCTTCCCTCGGAAGCTCAGCAGGTATCCAAATCTAACAGTGTTCCCACAATTAGGAATAAATCATCACAGCATATAATCACGCTGCACAACTCATCTTGCAGCACTCACATGTGCACGGACTGGAACGTAAGCAGCACGACATTTATCTATACACATAATACATCATCCGAACTGTACTAAGGAAACATTAAAACAATATTTAGGTGTCATGTTTCAAGCACCTTGCTTGGTCAGAATGCCCCACTAGAGAATACAATTTCTTAAACGCATCTCCTACTTACTGTTTCATCTTAGAACCTACGATTATTATGCAAACACCCAAAAACTGAATATATTTCCCTCCTCGAGTTGGAAACTGAACATAATATTGGCTTTTGGCCAGAAATGAACCCAACCCTACTTCCAGGTTTATTTAATTAATTTTCTGCCACAACAGGGCTTAAACATACTCATCTTACCCTTTCCCACCCAACAAGATTAACAAGGTAACAACCAACAGTGACTGCATGCTGCTACCTCATGAACCGTTCTTGCCTCTGTTCCGGCCTCGGCAAGGACACAGACTGCAAGAGGAGACGAAATCCGTTCGTGCAGGGCAGCAGAAATACTTCCATTTCAGTCACAATCTGCACCTGCACATTCTCCACATCCAAAAACCACATTCACAGACACCTTGCATTCCACATATTTCAGCTCTTATACGAACAGTAAGTAAAGCATAGAAGGTGCAGCCAACCAAAGATAGAAATCAACATACAAGCCACGAAAGCATGCTTACCTTAGCACCTCGAGGACGAGACTTGAGAGCCCCTGCCCCAGTCTCGGCCATCGTCGCACCCTCCCCACCAAGAGCAAGAACTGCTCAGATTTGGAGGGGTCAACCAAGTGCACTACCCACTCCCCTCCCCACACTTTAGATTTGAACATCCTACCTTCAACTCTCTTCCTGCTACTGTTCGTC